>VXCM01003791.1:69696-110871 GCA_014773175.1 Lucifuga dentata | reverse complement strand
GGGAAGCCATTTTCTCCCTGATGGAAGCAAAAAAAAAAACAGCAGGCAGGATGGTCTTGATAATACATCCATTTTTAAAATAAATTTAAATTTACATTTTAAGTAAACCACTGCATATAATTTTTTTTAAGTCAATGTTCTGCTAAACTCACATTAAGTGTGGCGAGGCAGCAACAGGTTCTTATTCCCAGTATTCCCTCCTGCGTCCGTCCTCTCTTAGTGAAGTTGCAGGTTTAGCTCAAAGTTGAATCTTATCTTCTTTCTCTGTCTTCATTATGACAAGTGGAAGAACAGCTTTCGTTCCTATCATTCCATTCAGAAGGGGTAGGTGGAGCTCTTCAGAATTCTTCTTGTAAACACAGACTAACTGTAATAGACCTACGGTAACCTCATTCTAAACTGATGCATTGATATTCAATCATGAACTGGAATTAATTTTTAAAAAAAAACTTAATAAAACCTTTATTTAAAAAAAAAGTTCAGCTAGTCATAATTAATCCTTCAGTCTACTCACCATCATCATGTATCAGTACAGAGTTTTATTAGTTCTACAGTTGTGTATACTGTACAAATAACATGAAGTCCATTTATTACTGCAAACTGCTTCAGATCTAATCTTTGTTTTATGGCTGCAGTATAATTAAAGCTGATTGCCTTATTGTCAGGTCATACAGAACTTAGCAGAGCAAAATTCATGCAAAGAGCTGTGATTAGAGATTGCACTCAAAGCTAACTGTTCCAAATACTGAAATTTGAATAATAGGTCACAAATTACTTGACAGGAGTTTTGGCATTTTGATATGGTTGCAGTGACTTCACCACCATTCAGCCGTAACTTTAGTGAAATTTATGTTGTTATAAACTGTCAGATGCTTCTTTTTTTTTTTTTTTTTTNTTTTTTTTTTTTTTTTTTTGCTTGATATCATGACCAAAATAATAGCATTAAAATAATGAGAATTGTCCCGTTTCCATGTTTAAGTAACTAATCAAATTCTTAAAAGAAAAAAAGATAACTGATATACAGCCATAAATTCCAACATACTAAAAGTGTGGTTAGTTGTCATCACAAAAAAATAAATAGCAAAAATGTATAAAAGTATGTACCTTCAACTTTCATAAACTTTCATTTACCTTCAACTTTAATAAAGTTGAAGGTAAATGATCATTAACTATTACCTGGTACACTCTCCATGTCCCTGTGTACACTCCCAACAATACTGTGGCCATAATGAACCATCTTATAACATCCTGGAAGATATTCATCCTCTCGTGAATGGAGGCCTGGACACTGTCACAAGCTTGCTGCCAAACGTCCCATGATGCTCTGTTGGGTTAGGGTCAGGAGATCCTGCAGGCCAGAGCATGGCAACCACATTTCCTCCTCGTTAAGGACATTCATGGAGACTCAAATGGCAGTGGATGAACATTACAATGGATCAGGATAAATGTTTCTCACCACAGGCTCCAGTATCTCATGTTGCACCAACTATCATGCACATGTCTGCCCAGATAAGTGAACCACCTCTGTAGAAGTCAAAGTTGACAATAATGCATTTTGAATATCATTCTCCTGAGCATTTCCAGACCCAACTTATGTGGAATAACAATTACACTCTGACAACAAGCACCTACTGATCCATCTGCCAAGGCTGATGTTCTCTAGGAAACTCCAACTCCACTCTAAGGTGTGTGGAGTCAAAATGGAGACTCTGGCTAAATGTCTAGATCTCCTATGCTCTGTTTGATCTGATACATGGACACCACTTGCTCTCTGGAAGTCTATTTGTAATAGAGCCCTGCATGGGCCCCAATTTTAGGCCCATACCAGCCCTACACAGTTCTGTCCAAACCCGACCCGAAGCCCAAGACTTAATGAAATTCTTAGCCCCAGCCGGACCCGAGGCCTGCGATCTTTTTTAAAATTTATTTTTAAGCGGTTGTCAGAACCAGAAGTTCAGGTCTTTTCAAAGTAAAAGTAGTGGCTGCAAAAGTAGTAGCAGCTGCAGTTTCTGAGCACCAACATATAAGCGCAGCATCAGGAGGTGTGTCATGACTGTGAGTGGGGGGGGATCCTGAGCCTGGCTCGGGCCTGAGCCAGTGTTGTGAAATTCAGCCCAAAGCCCGGCCCAATTTGTAAATTGCCTTGGGGCCCGACGGGTCCTGAGGCCTGTGCAGGGCTCTAATTTGTAAGGATCTGGGAGTACATTACTGCAACACACAATGATCCTCAGATATCAGACCTTTCACAGGGTAGTCATGCATCTGTGATCTTGACCTAGCCTAATAAAGTTCAAACAACTTATGACACTGGGTGATATAACTAAGTGCACTGACTTGAAACTTGAGTTCAGGCCAATTTATACTTCCAAAAAGATATGTATGCGCACAGTAATGAAAATGGACTCTGCCAGAGGACTCAATCTGTTTATACTACTTCTGTGTCTGCTTGGCACATGCGTTCCACACATGCACAGCAGCGTAGCCTACGTAGCCTAGTGTAGCATAGTGACCGCACATACAAGTCCATACAAGTCACAAAAAATTGGAGGTACATGGATGTCCACACAGAGGCATATGCTTACACTGTCTGACATAAACAGATGATGAAATTTACGTCATGCGGACCCTAGCATCCTCAGAAAGAATATGGCCTTTAGCCTTGGGATGTCCACACGATTGACAAAATTGGGTGATATAGAGAGATGCACCAAGTTTGAGTTTGTCATTTGATTTTTGTGCAATGTCAAAAAGTTGCAGAGCCCTGGCAAACTCAATCATCCAAATTCAGCAGGTTTATGGGGTAGGTGGACAAACCTGTTTTTATTACATTGTTGGGTATTCAACTGAACATCACGGTAAGAACATGTCCCTTCAGTTGTTTTCAGTAGTTTACATGGCACATAGCACAAGTCTGACTTAGATTTACTGAAGTACAATACTTGAGTAAATGTTGATTCCAGCTCTGGCTTTTCTTCAGAGCATGTTGTTGTGGTTGCATGCACAATCAACCCACACTTAAGTAAAATTTGTGTGTGTGCAACTAAGCTCACATGATCAAGTCATTCTATTTCCAAAACACTCCAGTATTTGGGCCACGCATGACAACACCCTAAAGGCAGATAGTCAGTCAAGATTATGATCAAAGCATTAAATGGGTTTTAATCCATGAGTTACTAAGACAACAAATAACATCCAGACTATCTAAACCAGTCATCCTCAAAATCTGGACTCTGGCTTCGTCCAGATTGAACCACAACTGTCTCTGGACTCTGAGCAAATTATACTTTTCAGAATCAACAGAACAGACAGAAGAGGGAAGGGCATTCCACAGTTTAGGCGCCACAGCCTGGAAAGCATGATCTCCATAGGTCTTTAAACGGGTATGAGGGATGACCAGTAGCTTCTGACCTGAAGACCTGAGTGACCAGGAGGCGGAGTATGTCTGTATGAGATCCATGAGGTAGGAGGGGTGCCTGACCATACAAGGCTCTAAAAGTTAGAACTAAAATTTTAAACTGCACTCTAAAATTAATTGGGAACCAATGAAGACCAGATAAAATGGGAGTAATATGCGATCTCCTGTTGGCTTTAGTTAAAAGCCTCGCNACCAATGAAGACCAGATAAAATGGGAGTAATATGCGATCTCCTGTTGGCTTTAGTTAAAAGCCTCGCAGCAGCATTCTGAACAGTCTGAAGCCGATTTAAACAAGTTTTGCTAAGACAGGTAAAAAGAGAATTGCAATAATCTAAATGAGAAGGAATAAAAGCATGAATAACCATTTCTAACTCAGTTTTGGACACAACAGCTCTCAGTTTGGCAATGTTCCTCAAGTGGAAAAAAGAAGAGCAGGTCAACTGCCTAACATGAGCATCCAGAGACAGAGAGCTATCCAGGATAACACCAAGGTTATGTACAGAAGATTTAACAGAAGAACTTAAGGACCCAATACACACTTTAATCTTTGGAATCCAATTGTCAGGGGCAATAATCAGTCTCTGTCTTTTCTACACTGAACTGCAAAAAGTTTGCAGCCAGCCAGTTCTTGATGACTGACAATCATTCAAAACTGCAAGTTTATGGAGCTCATGATGTTTAAAGGAACAACACAGCTGAATATCATCAGCATAGAAATGGTAAGAGATATTAAAATTCGCAATTAGCTGACCGAGTGGAAGCATGTACAACATGAATAGAATAGGTCCTAAAACTGACCCCTGTGGGACACCACATGACAAAGCCGCTTTATCAGACATGAACTGGTTAACAAGAACTACAAAACTTCTATCACTGAGGTAAGAAGAGAACCAGTCCAGTGCAGACCCAGTGACACCCACCAGTTGGTGCAACCTATCAATGAGAGTTCTGTGATCCACCGTATCAAAAGCTGAGCTGAGATCTAATAAGACCAGCACCGAGTAATCACCAGCATCTGCAGCCATCATAATGTCATTAATAACTCTGAGAAGAGACATTGCGGTTGAATGCAATTTTCAAAAATCTGACTGGAATTTATCAAAAATGTTATGTCTCTCCAAGAAATACGTAAGCTGCATGGCAACAACCTTCTCCAGAATCTTAGACAAGAAAGGCAACTTAGAAATAGGCCTATAGTTTTCTGGTAAGGAAGGATCAAGGTTGGGTTTCTTTAACAGCGGTTCAACAATGGCATGCTTAAAATAGCTCAGAACACATTTAGTAGAAAGTGACAAATTAATCAGAGATAGAACAGAAGAACCAACAGAATTAAAACATTTCAAAAACAAAGAAGTGGGTAAAATATCTAAGGGACCTGATGAAGGTTTTTTTTTTCTTAGCAGATCTGTCACATCATCTAAGGAAACTGGAGAAAAAGAATCCAGGTTTGCACCACTTTTGAGCCACTGAAAGGAGGGCTAGACGAAGATGAAATGCTTGCTCAAATGTTTTTTACTTTCTCCACAAAGTAATTGAGAAAAGCATTGCAGTCCTCATTTGAGAAGACAGGAATATGTGGTGAAGCAGGAGATACAATGGAATTTATGGAGTCGAACAAGACTTTAGGATTTTGCTTACTAGAGGATGTAAGAGCAGTAAAATAATCATTTTGAGCATTCTTCATGTCATTAAAAACAGCAATAAGCTCTTTCAGATGCAACCTGTGAACCTCGAGTTTAGTGGCTTTCCATAACCATTCAATCTTCCAGCATTCATGCCGAAAGCTATGGATAGAGTCATTTATCCATGGAGTTAATTTTTTAGATGGAATCTTTTTGATTTAAGAGGAGCCACTTTATCAAGCAATGAGGAACATCTCATTAAATGACTGGACAAAAGGAGGACTGGTGGAAAGGAGCCACCATATCTGTCCCGGTATTGATCCATTTCTTGTCGAATTTTAAAAAGTGCATATTGGTCAGACACCAAGCCAGCAGAGAACTGGAGACAGAAACATAGGTAGCACAACACAAATTAAAAGAACAAAGATGTTGACACCATTTGGCTCTTTTTCACCGGGACTTTTCTTTAGGAACCACTAATTGCTTGAGGAAGTTTTACCTGCCTCGATTTACCAGAACAACAATGCAAATTTACATTCTTGGCCACGGCTTCTGCCCTGGAGACATTCCTGGAGTTGAGATTATACTTTCCACTAACTATAAAGGTGGAGGAAGTCAGGATGGAGTCAGTGATTGGTCAAATGCAAATCTCCAGATAGCTACAGTTCTCCCCAGGACCTACCTGTTATGATCATCCACACCTTTCTTTTGGTTTGACCAACTCATTAACTTTTTATTTAGTTCTTTAAACTAAAAGAACAGAAACTCTCTTTCACTCCTGTCATTTATGTAGTAGTAGTGTAATGGCATTATTTTCCTGCCATAATTTGAGAGCATCTTTTATCAGTTTGAGAGCATGATTTCCCCTTAAATGCTGTTTTCACACACAGATTTCCTCTGCTCGTGCTCAGACTCAAAATACTCACGCACAAACCTCTCTGCTCTCACACGTAACTTACAGCGTCACAATCCTGCCAAAAATCCACCAACAGGAATGGGTTAGTGTTTTGCTCAATGAAATATTTGCTGTGTTCATGTCTCCAGGTGTTCTCATTGGCTCAAACCCAGCTGCAGTGAAGCATTTTTTTTTTTTAACTAGGAAACCTGTGCTCTTTACATTCCTTATTATAATGTTATGATATCTACTTCGTCAGGTCGTCAGGGGCGCATTGGAGTTCACACACTTACTATATGTTAGTGCATATGTTTTACCATTATATTTTAACAATGTATATGTGCCAGCCTTTGAAAAGATATGAAAATACTTTGCTCTTCATATAGATTTAGAGATATTAACAACTTGTAGCTTCTACAAATGCTACTGCAGATATTACATAAATATATGCTGACTAAATCATCAGTAAAGCTCAGGGTTTTATGTAGCCTATAAAATGTGAAATCAGAACTGAATGGATGAAATTATACATCAGACTGAAACGACCCTCTTTGAGGCATTGGAAAAGGTTTTGAACTCCAATGCACCGCTGACAGCCAGTCGCTGTGCACAGGAACAAGATGATCTGCTGAATCTATAAACTACTCTTTTATTTTAAAAAACAAAACATGGAAATAGACGACATCATAATAACATTATAGTAAGGAATGCTTGTTAAGGTAAAGACCACCGGCTTCCTGGTTTAAAAAAAAAATACATGCTTCACTGCAGCTGAGTTTGCGAACCAATGAGAATGCCTGGAGGCGTGGACACAGCTTTGGTCAAAACAGCAGCCCATTCCTATTGGTGGCTTTTTGGCAGGATTGTGGCGCTGTAAGAGAGGTTTGTTTGTGAGCAGAGAACGTGCACGAGTAGTTTGAGTCAGCACATAGTTTTAAGCACAAGCACAGGAAATCCGTGTGAAGCATTTAAGAGAAAAACATGCTCTTAACCTAATAAAAGATGCTCTCTGGCAGGAAAATAACACCATATAGTATTACTGTGTCCAATTTTTATACTACTTACTAGTATATATTGTGTCTTCACACTGGAAGAGTGAAAAACAGGCTACAGAAACTTTACTAAATGCATTCTATTTAGGTATGCCAGTCTCATGACCCTGGTGTTCACGTGTTGGCTTACTGGCACAACTGAAATAGAGTCATAATTCTTTTTATCGTGTTACATTCTTTTCCTGCTATGACAAGTCAAACAAGAAGGCATCAGAGAGCATACCAACACCAAGGATGTTTGTTGGTAGGCGTGCACACAACTTTGGCAAGCCAATTGTAGCAAAATGGTAAGGAGTATAAAAAATAAAAACTTTTTCTCTGGCTTGGTCCAGATATTCTGCATGCATCATTTTATGCCAGTTAATTCAAAATTGTAAGAGGAGATACAAAAAAATTATTTAGGCAAAAAAAACTCATTTGAATCATTTGAATTTGACCATCAGGCCAGTCACCACCAAAATGTTATCACTTCTTCTTCTTGACATTATCTGTCCCCTAAATTGCATCCAAATCCATTGATGACTTTTTGAGATATCCTGCTGACAAACCAAACAAACAAACACGCTAATCACATAACTTCCTTGGCAGAAATAAAAGAAACAACGATGACAATGGAGAGATGGTACTGTAGTAGAGGAGGAGGAGGAGTTCCACCTTCTCGTAAACGGTTATTTCAATGTCGCACTAGAAAAAAATACTTTATTCAGTTGTTAGCTGATCATTTACATTCTCAAAGCTTCCACAGGCGCCGCTGTGTTGAGTGACATCATACTCGTAAAGTCGGGGTACATAATCTTGATCTGGTTTTCAAGTTGGAGCTCTGACTTCAAGTGCTGTTCCAACGCATTTTTCCAAGTAGGAGGTCGGAAAATTCTGAGTTCCAAGGTAAGTGGAACACAGCATAAGTCTCACTTTCTTATGTTATGTGTTCTCCTGTTATGTAATTATTGTCCTAGTCTGTGTTTGTTTTAAGATTTGTGGTAATTTTAACATGTGAGCATTAGCTGGGGAAGTTAAGCTAGCGACTTACCTGTATTTGTTGTTTCTCTTCCCCCATATCAGTGTATTTTGACCCGCATGTAGGTGTTGTGTGTATATTGCCTTAAGTTGTAAATTTAGTAAATAGGTAAAGGTAACTAGTAAATGTCAGTGGCATCAAATCTGAGCAACGTTTTAAACTGAATTTGCCTCACATGTATCTGTGATCAATAAATTAGATATTTAAGCCCATTTAGTTGATCAGTCAGTGTATTTAAGTGGCCAGTTTTGATCCAACTTCGTACAATCTCATACGTATATTCTTGTGGCAATGAACATCTTCCTAACTAGCTAGTCATCAGCCCTGTAGCCTTCTAAAAAGGGAAATTTCTGCCCTGGTGCTCATATGCAGATTTTATGAATTATTTCTGTCTTTAATAAAGTTGTGTTCTGTATATGATTTGTGGCTGGGATGATTTCTTTCTTGCCTCTTGGACACCAACCAACCATTCAACCATCAGCTTCTCCTCAAAACTTTCAGCCTTCCAAACACTAACAGCATCCGTAGCACAGCACTTCCTGTATCATCTTCACAAGTCTTTGGAATACAGTTAACAATACTTACAGCACCATGTAATGAGTTGTTGCTGCTGATCAAACAGTCTGGACACAATCTGTAAATAATAGTGAGAATTCATAAAACAGCAGCAGACTCAATATGGCAATAAGAGCAAATATCACCACACAACCATTCATAAACGCCTGTTACCCACATCTGTTTTATTATTATTATTAAACAGCATAAAGCACACCAGCATTATGTTCAAAACGGGCATCAGTGTTGCTCAGAAACCTGCACAAATCTAAAAAAATAAAAATAAAACATGGTTACAAATTTAAATAAAATAAAATTCACTAAAGAATAAAACCAGCAAAGTTAAATCCTCAAGTTATAAAAGCATGACACCTATAACCATATAGCACATCATTAGCCTCTGTGCATTAGCACAGTTGCACACCAACATGACAGAAACACAAAACAAACACAAACTCACCATGATGTCACTTTTCTTGCTTTCTTGGCAGTAAACTCAGCAGCAGCATCGTTTAATCTGGTCTGAATAATGGCGTAGAATCCTCTCAGTCTGTCCAAAGAGTTTTAATCTGCTTCAGGTGTAAAATGCATCAATCAGCTGATGTCACTGCAGCTAACATTAGCCTCTGTGCTAACAGAGCTCTGTGCTAACATTAGCCTCTGTGCTAATGAAGCTAGTTTGACACCTGTTGTCTCCAGGTTCTGACACATTTGGGCAGTATAGCAGGTGTAAACTTAACACCAGTAAAGATTTGCACCATTTTATGAATTTGTCCACACTTTTTCTAAAGACAGAATATAACTCTCACATATCAGCAGTTCAGTTCAATTCTATTCAGTCCCTGAATAGTTTCCAGAATACCTTTAACATCAGAAAGTGTCACTGATTGGCTAATTGAAGCATGTGATGTTAAGCTTTATTTTAAAAGACCATACCATCCATTTTGCATGTTTGAGCCTAATATATTCAATTTTCTCTGTCATTTAAATTTTTTGATAAACACAGATCTTCTTTTAGGACTATATTCCCTGGTGGAGACATACATTCACTCTGTGCTTTTTATTGCGCTTAAATGCTAAATTTACAAAATTTGAAAAAAACCTGAATACACGTTTTGTTGGTGATGATGGATTACCTATCCCAAGAATGTTTCAAGTATCAACAAGTTGATTTAAATAGCAGAATGAACTGAAACCAATGGTGGTCTGGAAGGTAGGAAAAACATTCTTAATTCACCGTTCCAGTCGCATGCTTTGGGAAATGATTTCAACATTGTCAGTAATGTTATGTGTATGAAAATTGATCATATTAGGCTCAAACGTGCAAAATTGTTGGAATGGTCCTTTAAAACAGAGGGATGATGTCACACAGATTTTTCATTGTAATATTGAAAAGATTTTTAAAAACCTATTCATTGTTTTTGTAACCATTTTTTTTTTTTTTTTTTNTTTTTTTTTTTTTTTTGCAATAATGCAAAATTATTGCAATTGTTTCACATTTTTAGTTTCATAAGTCATCATACTAAAGAGAAGACGAACTTTGTAGCCCCAAACTTACCTGATCTGTTGACACTCTTATCTCTTCCCAAATATGAAAAAGTCTTTAGCTGGAGCCTGTTTGACCTCAGATGATGACTTCACATCCAGCTTTTTTTTTTTTTTTAAANTTTTTTTTTTTTTTTAATAAAATTCCTCCAGAACCTTTGGCAGACATGTCAGTTTGGAAATAGATTATGAAAAATTAATAACTGGAACAAGTGTGAGTTTGCTCTTTATACACCAGGCTCACTACTTATCAATCAGTGCTTCTATACCATATTTTTGAACATTTGATGTAGTTTATTTTGAGTTCACCTTTGATGGTTCATATTTCAATTTATGCTCATATATTGTGTCCAGACCTGTGAAGATTTAATTGTACCTTAGGTACAGGTATTTCCATATATTGTAAGTATTGCTTTACCGTTCCAGATCTGAAATTCTGGACTGTAACATATTCTCTCTGTTTTACAATCATCTTGTTAATGTATAGAGGAAAATAAAGTATTTTATGATATACAGTTTTGACTCCACCTTTTCATGTTGTGGTCATTTTTCAAGATTTGTAAATTGCAAGTTGTTATTGTTATTTTCCAAAAGCTTTTATGTAGAACATGGACTTTATAAACAGGCTTTAAAAAAAAAAAAAAANAAAAAAAGACCCCATCTGTGTCTCCTCTTTGGTCTGGTCTGCCCTCTGGTGGTGAAGAGAAGAACTGCAGCTGGTGCAACAGCAGTGCAATGGCTCTCACACACACTCCCTCTCCCTTACACACACAGATTTGTGCCGAGTCATTGTGATGTGGAAAGTGACTCACTGAGCAGCTGCTAAACTGAGCCTGGAGAGTAAGACAGGCAACGAATGGAAAGTGTGTTTACCTCCAGCATCTAGGTCAGCGTGACTCACTGCCGTGACAGCATCAGAGTGTGTGTGTGTACCTTAGATGTGGACAGTCATCTGTCTCTCTCTCTGACTCTACCAGCCTGTAAATGCAGGATGACTTCTACATAATAACATCTGCTTTACGGGACTCTCACTCTCCTTTTATATAAAGAGATGACAGNATGACTTCTACATAATAACATCTGCTTTACGGGACTCTCACTCTCCTTTTATATAAAGAGATGACAGAGTGTGTGTGTGTGTGTGTGTGTGTCTTACATTCAAGCCCCTCGCTTTCCACCTGTTGCCCAGATCATCAGATGACTTAAGAAATAAAAAGAGAAAAGAAATGAATGAGTGAGTCATTGTTTGGAGAGGTAATCAAAAAGAGAGAGAGAGCTGAGTCACTTCTTTAGTCTCTTGCCCCTAGATTATTATCATCCTTTCATCTATCATCCATCCATCCATCCATCCTCAGAATAAAAATGCCTATACAACATGCTCATATCTCAGGATTGTATAGAAGCATTGTGCTTCTATAATGTAGTTTTGTTGTACCTTTTGTTCCCCAAAAATTTATAGATATTATTCTGAGAGGTTGATTGATAAGTTCTGAGCCTAGTATAAAACATTCCAATTCCAGACTTTGGAGTTTGCCGACACACACAAAGCCTGACACAGAAAGCAGCATTAAATAAATAAATAAAAAGATCCACCAGGAAAGTACAGGCGGAAAATCCAAGAATCAATTATTATTATTATTATTGAACCCACAGTGAACGTTAAAGATGGAAAATAAAATATTTCTACATTCTGTTGGTTCACATCGTTCTCGTCCTCCGTTAGTCCGTTTGAATTCTTTGTTCTCTGAACACTCGGATCTTAAAAATCCGGTTTCACATGGTCCCAGCTGGTTCCAGACCAGTCCAAACGTCCGCCGCGTCACCGGATGCCTCCTTTAAATCTTTAGTACAAAAATATGACGAGTGATAGCCGATGCCGCTGCTGATCATCTCATCAATAACCAACAAAAAAATACAATCAAAATTACATTTATATATGTAGATCTCTCCCAGGAATCATGGCACTATATATACACACAGGACTGCTGTGGGCTTATCAAACACTTATCAGAAACTAAAACTTGCAAAGACATCGTTTTCTCTCGAACAATATAAACATTTTCAATCAGCTCCAGTTGTCAGGAAAACCCAAACTACACGAAATAACCTCCTCTTTTATAACATTAAACTGAATGTTTCCAACAGGCTGCAGCATTTCCCAGCATGCAGCTGGGCAACGCTTAGAGGCAAATGTACCGACTAAAAAAAAAAAAAAANAAAAAAAAAAAAAAAACAGGAAAGCAAGAACATTAATGGTAATACAGTATTTTAACTGACAGTTTAAAGAATTCATGTTATTCACTTTTATCGTCAGAATGTTTTCAAATAAATGTTGTGAAATTAAAGGACTAACCACCCATTTTGCATGTTTGAGCCTATTATATTCAATTTTCATACATGATACGTTGCTGACAATCATTTCCCAAAGGATAAAACTGTATTTCAGCTTTCCTGATATTTTGCAAAATCTCTTAATCTTTCAAAATCAAATATTCAAGTGATACACCCACCTTAAAAATCCATGTTTCTCCTGCTAATAGTTATGCAGTCTTATGAAGTCACAGTCATTAAAATTTTTCAGTAAACACAGGTCTTCTTTTGGGACTATATTCCCTGGTGGAGACATACATTCACTCCACGCTTTATTGCTCTTAAACATTAAAATTACAAACTTCAAAAAAAACTGAACATACATCTTGTTCATGATGATGGATTACTTACGTATCCCAAGTATCAACAAGTTGATTTTAATAGCGTACCAGAATGAACTGAAACCAATGGTGGTCTGGAAGGTAGGAAAAACATTTTTAATTCACTGTTCCAGTAGTATGCTTTGGGAAATGATTGTCAGTAACATAACATGGATGAAAATTGAATATATTAGGCTCAAACATGCAAAATGGCCGGTATGGTCAGAGCCCGACTGATATATAGACAAGCTGGTATTTGTCTATCTGAGACACCAAAAGAAACTGGAATAAATATTTTACATGCTGTATTTTTATCTATATCTTAATCCTTATGTTTTTCTCATTCAAGTTAAAGGAACATACCAATGATCGTACATGCTTGAGCACAGTATGTGCAATCCACACACGTGTTGCTGCTGTGACAACTCACATCATAGTACTGGAGATGTAAATTTAAGAATGTTTTTCCTACCTTCCAGACTGCCATTGGTTTCAATTCATTCGCTATTAAAATCAACTTGTAGAGATGTGAAACACGCTTGAGATACGTAATCCATCACAGCAAACATGACATTAGGTTTTTTTGTTGAAGTAACTTTATTTAACTGATCCAACATAGAGCTGCATGGAAGACAATGTATGTCTCCGCCAGGAAATATAGTCCCAGGAGGAGACGGCTTCTACACAGATATTAAAATGAGCATCCCTTCTACAATTGTGCATAAATATTAGAAGGCGAAACATTAAATTTTAAGGTGGACCTGAACATTTGATGTTGAAAGATTAGGGGATTTGAAAAAAATAACAGGAAAACTAAAATACGGTTTAAATTTTGGAAATTGTAACACATATTGGGCTCAAACATACAAGATCACCGGTGTGGTCCTTTAAATTTTTGATTAATTTCTGTTTTTATGTACAGTTATTATTACAGTTCAATATTTACTGTTATCTTGACCTTTAATCTCATCTTTGATTTCAATGTTCAACTGTAAAATATTCTGAAACAGAACTGCAGCCGCCACAGCACTTTAATATTTGAGGGATTTTTGCCAATGATATTCTTGGTATGTAAAAAAAAAAAAAAAAAANAAAAAAAAAAAAAAAAAAACAACAACAAGCTAATAATGTATTGTTATTGGTTTTTCATTACTCTTAAATATTGATGTTCGTATTGGCCTCAAAAATCTATTATCAGCCGGATTCTACGTTTTAACAGGCTGAGAAAAAATATCTCTCCATATTTAGCAAACAGGCTGAATATGGAGAGATAACTAGTGTCTCCATGAATGTCCCACAATCCGTTGTGCTCCGGTTTGTTGTTTAACGGAAGAGTTAGGTCACACAAATCACAGGACATTACAGGAAAAAAAACATGTTGCTCTATTTTCAATTTGTCCATCACATCACAGCTTATGTTTTAAACTCAAGCATCGTGGAAATTTACCCAGCATCCCACTCGTAGGTCTGAAAGCAACATCCTGCTGAGAAACACTGACATATCTGACTTTACAACTTAACCTGAATGCACCGTCACTTTGGGTCTCGGTGGTTGGAACCTTTCACGTGAGGAGGAGCCTCCGTCAGGCCTTCATGATTGAACAGAATCTGGGCCCTCCAGAGGGCCCTGTGCCTAAAATGGGACTTGAGGGGAGGCATCAGGGCCAAGTCCAGTGCCAATGAGTTTCCTCGTGCTCACAGGAGCATCTGAGATCTTTTTTCCACAACCAGAGGCTTTTACCAGTACATCTGGTGTCCTAGAGGTCGAGATGGAGGAGGTGACAGATGCGCCTCCAACGTACCGCGGAGCAAAAACCCAACATCCCTCACATTCCAAATATTTACAATCTACAGATCTAGTTTGCTTTTGCCTGCAGGGAGACTTATGAGCGTGCACGTTCACTGGAGGAGTGATTCCATTTTTGAAATTACCGGAATCAAAAGACGTTTTGGTTACAGGATGATCTCGCTCCACAAACAAGAGTTCGACCTAGCAATAAAGCTGAGCTACTTAACTAGTTAATAAACGCAACACCACCCTCCTGGGACCAGACAAAAGGTAAATCAAACACATCCAGTCTTTGGCAATGAGACTGTAGAGGTTCTGATTCACTCACAGGTTCATGTTCAGCTAATTTAAAAGCCACATTAACGATCCGCTGACCAGGAAGTGAGTACTAAGCAAACAACTAGTCAACAGTTGACACAGTGCTATGGGCATTAAGACTGAGTAAAAACAAAAAAACTTTATCCACAATCAAAATGCAAAAATTAACATTAAAAAAAGGGCAAACATGTTGCTATAGCAACAGGTAATTACAATAAAATCTGAAAAACAAAACTTTAAAACAAATAGCAATCTTAAAGCCTAACAGAAGCAAAATTCAGCAAATAAAATAAGATAAACTTTGAGTTCCAGCAATAGATTCTGAGTGTTTGTTCTGTCAGCAATCTGATTTAAACAGTAAGTCTGTGTGAGTCTGGATGAAAATAACGTTCCATATATGCGTCTGTCTCTGTGGAACCTGCTGGTGTTCACAGGCGCCTTCTTTTTTAACTCTGAACACAAACAAATGAAAGGATTAACCAGCATGGAAACAAGAAGGACAAAATGTCTTGTTCAGCCTCATTTGTGATTGGTTGGAGTGGGCAGGAGGGGGGCGGAGCGATCGTTGGTCACGGTCCTTCGGAGCTTTACTCCTCTGATTAGGGTCAGCATGTGTCCCTGTCCCTGTCCCTGTCCCTCTCCAACTCCATCTCCCTCTCCTCCTCCTCCTCCTCCCTCTGCCTCCTGGGTCAGCGGCTCTGGGTTCTGGTCCTGAGAGGAGGCCGGCGCTGAAGCCTGGGGCTGGTAGTGAGCGTCGTGCTTCAGACAGGAAGCCTCTCCCTGGGCAGCAGAGGCCACGAGCTGAGCCTGATACTGCTGCTGGAACAGCTGCTGCTTCTGCAGCTGGCTCAGCTGATGAAGATGATGATGATGATGGTATTGTTGCTGTTTTGATTGTTGATACTGATCTTGTTGCAGTTGATGGTGCAGTTGCTCGTGCTGCTGAAGCGACAACCGTTGCTGCGGATGTTTAAACTGTTGCTGCTGAAGGTATTGCTGCTGGTTGTGGTTTTGGGGCAACGGCTGCTGTTGTTGCTGGCTAATCTGGAGGAGTTGCTGGTTGTGTTGTTGCTGCTGACTCCTTTGCTGTTGCTGAAGTTGCTGTTGATGGTTCAGCTGTTGGTTCATGTGCTGCTGTTGCTGGTATTGTCTCTGTTGTTGCTGTTTGACGGTGTTGCCCTCTGATGGCAAAGAGGGTACAGTAGGTACTGGCACTGGGATGGGCATCTGACCCGGGACCAGCTGATAGTATGGAGATGAAGAGGAAGAAGAGGAGGGAGGAGGCAAGGCACTGAGGCTCTGTGTGGAGGTGCACAGTTTACTGTGACCTAAACCTCCTGCTAGTGGCGCTCCTCCTGAAGAAGGAGGCACAAAAACATTCTCATTGCTGCTGTTGTTGCATCCCAGAGCTTTGAGGGGAACCTGGGGGGTGCAGATGGGAATGGGGACCCCCCCGCTGATCGTCCCTCGGCGATACGACGGCTTCGATGATGGTTTGCGCCTGATGGTTGCCGTGTGGGAATGTGACTGGCGCACAGACCCGCCGACTAACTCAGGCTCAGCCAATAGGCTGACGGTGGAGGCGGGGCGCTTGGACTGCAGCAGCTTCCTGTACTGGAAACTGAGGTCAGAGTTTCTTGGGATGGTTGAGGATTTGTCAAAATCTGATTGGCTGCTGCCATGGGAGAGGTGATGCAAAGAGATGGAGTCCACCTCTCCATGGAGAGAAATGGACTCGTAGTCGACTGGAGGGAAGGAGAGAGAGAGAGAGCGAGAGAGAGAGAGCGAGAGAGAGAGAGAGATGTTAGCTATTGTTCTATATTGACTGTGACATTTGAAGTGTTTTTTTCTTCAGCTCACTTTCAGATGATAGAAAATGTGAGAACACAGTCACTAATTCATAATTTCTGGCTCATAGGTTGTGTATGAGTGTGTGTCTGTCACAAAGAGGAAATAAAGATTATGTATTCGTAAAAGAAATTCTTTCTTGTTATAGCTCCTAACAAAGGTCAACACTGTAGCCTAATAACTGCAAAATGTCTCTCTCACACACACACACACACACACACACACACACACGTCACTTGATGGGAATGACGTAATGCTGCAGATTAAAGGTCAAACACACTCAAACTCATACAAACAGGACGATGATGTAAATGATACACAGCAGAGACACAGAGTTTGTGTCCAAATTCACCTTCAGTGCTTTTGTTGCTGAATGATGATGATGGCCTGTTTATTTGTTTATCAGAATCTCTCGAAACATGTTTAACAGATTTCAAAGAAATTTGCTAGGAAGAGATGTGTTTTGTGAACAGCACTCACTTCCCCCCAAAAAATGTTTTATCTTAAAGGACTAAACGGGCCATTTTGCATGTTTGAGCCTACTATATAAATTTTTCATACATGTTACGTTACTGACAATCATTTCCCAAAGGATAAAACTGTATTTCAGCTTTCCTGATATTTTGCAAAATCTCTTAATCTTTCAAAATCAAATATTCACCCACCTTAAAAATCCACGTTTCTCCTGCTAATAGTTATGAAGTCAGGGTCGTATAAATTTTTCGGTAAAAGCAGGTCTTCTTTTGGGACTATATTCCCCAGTGGAGACATACATTCACTCACACTTTTTATTGTGCTTAAACAGTAAAATTTCATAACTTCTAAAAAACATCTGAATACATGTGTTGTTCGTGATGATGGATTATCGATCCCAGGAACGTTTCAAGTATCAACAAGTTGATTTTAATAGCGTACCAGAATGAACTGAAACCAATGGCAGTCTGGAAGGTAGGAAAAACATTTTTGTTTTTTGTTTTTTTTAACATTTTTAATTCACCGTTCCAGTAGTATGCTTTGGGAAATGATTGTCTGTGAAAATTGAATATATTAGGCTCAAACATGCAAAATGGGTGGTGTGGTCCTTTAAACAGAATTTCATTGCTGCTTCTACAGACTTCATCTTTAGAACATTTGTTATTTAGTTACCAATGTCTGTACTCTTTTGCTATCATCTGTTTCCAGATTCTCTTTGATGTAACCTGCCAACCTAAACACTTCAATGGGCCCTGTAAGTTTTAACCACGTTAAGAAGAGCAGCAGTAGTTCAACACAACTGGGCTTGTAAACTCCTGAACTACTGTTATTACCAGATATCAAACATCATGACTGACTGAGCACCTTCAGACTCAATTATAGTGAAATCAGCAAACAGCAGACTAACAGGATGGCATGCAGGCATGCAGACATGCAGACAGACAGGCAGAGACCTACCATAGGGTGGAGGCTCTCGCTTTACAGCTGGAAGAGAAGCAAGGAGGTTTAACAGAGAAACACAGCAATGAAGTGAAAAGAAGATATGCGACCAGAGAAACTAGTAAACCCAGTAAGACGCAGATGTAAAGGAAAGCTAGTAAAAACATCAGACACAGTGACAAATCCACTGATAAAAGACAATTTAACAATGACTCTATCACAATTAAATCATGTGGAAATGGTGAAAAAATGGGTCCGGAAATTATTAAAGATGCATGGAAAGTCGAGTGGGAAATTAGACAGACAGCAGTCAGACAGGCAGATCTGTGAGTGCATTTATGTTCTTCTCCCATTAAAAAAAAGAGCATTTGGTGTCTTTTGTAGATGATACATAAGCAGGTTTTCTGGTGCTGAAAATCCTGTGTTAAGTCTTATGCACTGATCGCACTGTGAGTGACCTCTGACCTCACAGCGATTTCACTCACAGGCTGTGATGTTCTTAAGTGTCCCAATATGGGCAAAGAGCAGAGTCCCTCCCAAATTAACAATGAAAATATCTGCTGCAATATATTTTCATTAAGATGAAGAATGTCTCCTAATCTGTTTGATAGGTTTAAGATGCTACAAATGCTAAGCTATTGGTTTCAATGGCATTTTGACAGCCATTTGTGGCAAAATAGGATGGTTGTGCATACACACTGTTTGTGTTGGCGTGCATGTGTGTGTGTGTGTGTGTGTGTGTGAGTGTGTACTCACTGTGTGTGTGGATGGNTGGCGTGCATGTGTGTGTGTGTGTGTGTGTGTGTGAGTGTGTACTCACTGTGTGTGTGGATGGTGTCCTCAGAGCAGGAAGGGGTGGTGGTCTGGGTGCTGTAGCCACTAGAACAGTGAAGAGAGTCCCTGCTGCTTCTTGGGGCGTCCGAATTCAGCGCACCCAAAGTTAGTGCCAGCTGATCCCGGGCCGAGCAAGACTGGGGGAGGAGNTGGGGGGGGGGGAATTATTTCAATTAACAGCTTTCCAAATAAACCAGAGACAATTTTCTCCTTCCACCAAGAGTCTGTTTTGTTGTCTGAGTTAATGCTGCCATCTAGTGGCAACAGCTGAAAGTACAACCACTCAGAGTGTGTGTGTGTGTGTGTGCGTGCGTGCGTGCGTGCGTGCGTGCGTGCATGCGTGTGTCTGTCCATGCGCGCGCCTTACTTTTCCAGATGCAGACATGGCTCGTGCTCTCTCTCCGTGGTGTGTGTAGGCGTTGTGTGGGGGGGCCAACAGACCATTCTCCGGCCCTCCGCTTCCACCAGAAGCCAGCTGATTGGTGGAGCCAACAGCATCCTACAATAAATCAATCAATAAATCAGGAATTAATATCAAATCAATAAGTGCTACAAGTCAAAATGTGACATCACAACTAAAACAATAACAAAATCAACAATTATAATTCCAAACAAGTAATTAGAGAAAATAATTATAGAAAACTCTACATGACAGGATGATTTTTCTGTGCGGCACCTATGAAAGAAGCTACTAAGTGATTTTTAGGTTATATTATTAAACAATAGTAAAGATATTTAACACAAATATATTTATCAGCAGGTCACCAGCCGCATAACGTATGTGATATAGACATAAATTTAAAAAAAAATATTGAAGTAATGCAAGCAACGAAAAATCAAACATAAATTCCAATAATAACAATCATCACTGAAACCAGCTGCAAACACCTCGACTTTCAAAGGGAAATTTTAGCAGAGATTTAACAGAAGCTACAGGATTAAAGTATGATATAATCTGTTTCCTTAAGGTGATCACTGACAGATAACCAACTATAGCATAAAGAGTTTACATCCAAAATAAAAAAAAAATAAAAAGTTTTCAAACTAGCAAAAAAGCTTTTAAAACCCAGAGACTGTCAGGATGACCTTAACCCAACGATAGTTTTGAAGGATTTAAGGGAAATCCTTGGTTGAAAAATGAGGAACTAATGAGGACAAACACGTACAAAATGCAGATAAACAATGGAGACAATCAAGATCTTCAGATTTAATATATATTTAAGAATGCAATGATTGTGCAGCCCAAGAGTCTGAAAGAGTTTAGGGTGCAGCTATGGTCCAGTAATTTGCTTTTCTGAACTAGACAGTCGTTGCTGGTCTGAGGTTTGAGCTGATGAGGATTCGGTCACGTGTCCAATTCGCTGTCATCGCCTTCATCAAAGGAAAAGCCTCAAATAATATGACACTTTATTGACTCTGAAGAAGTTTGGCCACTGGACAGAATACATATTAAAAAAAAAAAAAAAAAAANAAAAAAAAGGCATTCCGAGAGCACAAGCCTCTGCCGAGTCCATCAAAATCAGCCTATTAGCATTCATTTTTATAGACAAAAGATTTCTTCTAGATCCTGGATCCAGAATATGATCCATATCACCTCCAAAATTTAATCACTTCTTCCTCTTGACATCATCTATCTAGCTAACAAATTCCATCCAAATCATCCATAACTTTTCGAAATATCCTGTTAACAAACAGGCAAATAAATGCTGGTGATCACATGACCGCCTTGGCTGAGGTAAGAGTTGGTACTTCGTCTGTTGTTGTTTCAAGAACCTAAATGCAGCGATGGAAAGAAAATTAAAGGACCATACCATCCATTTTGCATGTTTGAGTCTAATATATTCATACATGTTACGTTGCTGATAATCATTTCCCAAAGGATAAAACCGTATTTCAACTTTCCTGATATTTTGTAAAATCTCTTAATCTTTCAAAATCAAATATTCAAGCGATACACCTACCTTAAAAATCAATGTTCCTCCTGCTAATAATTATGCAGCCTATGAAGTTATGGTCATTAAATTTTTGCAATAAATGCAGGTCTTCTTTTGGGACTATAGTCCTTGGTGGAGACATACATTCACTCCACGCTTTTTATTGCGATTAAATGCTAAAATTACGAAACTTTGAAAAACATCTGAATACACATCTTGTTCATGATGATGGATTACCTATCCCAAGAACGTTTCAAGTATCAACAAGTTGATTTTAATAGCATACCAGAATGAACTGAAACCAGTGGTGGTCTGGAAGGTAGGAAAAACATTTTTAATTCACTGTTCCAGTAGTATGCTATGGGAAATGATTGTCAGTAATATTACATGTATGAGAATTGAATATATTAGGCTCAAACATGCAAAATGGTCAGTACGGTCCTTTGACAGCAGAAAAAAAACAGAAGATTTTGCAGCTCTGATTGCTACAAAGACATACGCAGAGAAAGACAAAGAATCTATCACAATCACAACAATCTGACACGAGCCAAAAAAACACACAACAATATCCTACAGATACACAGACACTTATTACGATTATAAATGCAATGCATACACACTCAGGCAAACTGAGACTCAATCTGCACAACTCTACACTGTGTTACTATGTGTACATGCACAACAAGCATAACAGACTGGAAACGGCGAACAAAGAGGACTGACATCAGCAGGCTGGATAAAGGAGCGTGAGAGGAAACACACCAGGGAATGACACTAAAATAAACGACATCGGGTACATTTGAATTGAAATCCACATCTTGAGGGATGGATCGTGATACAGCATGCTGTAGTTTTGTGGACATGTGGGGTTCAGTCAGAGATATTTGAACTCAAAGTAGATGGAATCAAACATACGAGGCAGAATCACGGATGAAGAGCAAAAACTCAGTGCTAAATGTAAACGGACGGAACACACGGGAATAAAACGGTACAACAGCAAGAGATCAAATCAACTTCAATGTGAACCGACCAGACAAACGGTAAAACACAAAAAAAGGTAACCGGGGTGGGAGAAACGTGAAGAGTGTTTTTTTATTTCTCACGGTGGTCATATCCCTGCGGCTAACGCGGCCAGTCAACGCGGGGCAGTGGGCGTGGCCAGCAGCGTAATAATAGCGACCACAGCTGGCATGATGGCTGAGGCGAGAAGGGGAGTTCCCTTCACTGAGGGACCGCCCAGTTTCATCACGGCCAATCAGCAGATAGGGGGAGGAGCAGCGCTACACATAGGAAGAGGGTTAGATTTTGTGTGTGTGTGTCTTTGCCAGGGTTCAAGATTTTTATTTTTCTAAGCCTTGTACACTCTTACAATTTACATTTACAAGCTCTCAAATTTTTAATATAATTATACAAGACTTATTTATTCACTTACACTTGTTGCTCAGGCTGCCAACAAGCGTCCTCCATATAATAATAATTATACAAGATTCAAGTTTAAAGTATAAATACAGTAAGTAGGGCTGGACGATATGAACAAAAAAATTATCACGATATATTTTTTTTAGTATTGATCGATATCGATATATATCACAATATTAAATCATGGCAAAGATTCTGCTGCATTTCAAGTCACTTGAACTTAAGATTTATTTTAACATTTTCNTTAAATCATGGCAAAGATTCTGCTGCATTTCAAGTCACTTGAACTTAAGATTTATTTTAACATTTTCATTATGCATGATCTGAACGTAAAAAATAACCAACCGTTGTATGAACTGAAAAACTGAAGCTGAACTGAAAAATCCCTCTTTCTCAACAGTCCATATTGGCATCATATCTTTTCCAGTAAAAAAAACAAAAAGCTGCAACAAGTGACGCCTTTGTGTCTTTTTGTTTTTTGGTCGTATGGTGTGACAGCAGAAAAAGCAGACTGTATGGTAGTTTGTTGGCGTGGAGCATCTCTGTCCCGGGGGACAGGTTTGATGTAAGATGGCAGCACTTCAGACGGTAAAATAAGTTTGTTGTACAGCCGTGCTTCGTCAGCGCTGCTTTCCTTTCTTCATCATCATTTGATTTTTTTTCCTCTGGAGTTTCACCACTTTCGGACATCTTTGTCAGACTTTTGCTCAGATATCACCGCCACACGGGCTGCGCTTCACCGGCGTTTAGCAAGATGCTGCTTTGAGGAAGTGGGTGGCTGTTATTATGACACTGCCACCTGATTGGCTAGTTTGCTCCAGTTCTGACAAACTGTTGGCTGTTTGAGCCGTCAAAAACTTCCTGCATTCAAGCGCTATTTTCTATTGACTTTTTATTGTCGTCCTCATTTTTATATCGAAGATTTTTTAATATCGCAATGTGACTTCATACCGTTTATATCGTCCAACCCTAACAGTAAGTTTACTTAAACTTAAACAGTACTATGTCAATAATGTACAATATGTAATATGTGTACTACTTGTAACACACCTGATGAATATGTCACTTTATGAAGTGACATAAATTACAGGATGAATGTGTGTGTGTGTGTGTATATGTACACACACATACATTTTTAAGATATATTCAAACCCATAACTGCAGAGATAAACAGATGAAAAAACTGGCATTATGTGTTGCTCAACCATTGTGTGTGTGTGTGTGTTACCTGAATGTGTGTTCCATCTACAGCACAGCTGATGGAGTCCAGGGAGGGAACGTGTCGAACTGATCCATACTGATAGTTACTATGATTCCACAGAATGAAAGAGAGAGAGAGAGAAATTAATAATTACACACACTAGCAGAGATTTAAATTAAAAAGAGTTGAGAGACATTTAAAATTCTGATGAATGACAAAAGTGTGAAGAGCAACAAAACCCCAAAACAAAAGCACTCTAAAACTCTGGGAGCAGTAGATGAAAATAATGACTAATCACTTCCTGCGTGCGTGCGTGCGTGCGTGCGTGCATGCGTATGCGTGCATTACCTGCTGATGCTGCTCTTCCTGGACAGTGTGTTACTTGGAGACGCAGGAGGCGTTTGGTAAGTGTAACTGAAATCAGAACCTTTCAAGTCCAAAATCACCTGAGAAACACACACAAAACATGCCATCGCAAAAACATCTGGTGACTCTGTGTATGTTGCTTGAAAAAAAAACAAAAAACAAAACCACAAAATAAGTTATGTTAAAAACTATAGGTAAACTTTGCCCTGAGGCTGGCACTAAAACAAAGCCCATCCCATTCAGAGCCTCAACGTTTTCAGTGAATTTCAACTGCACTATACTAACTAGACTATGATATTTTATGTGCACATATGGAAAATGTGGCCCAATGATGGTGGAAAGATCAAAGGTCATCGGTGATAGCAGAAGGAAGAAGAGGAGAAAGAGGAAGAGGAGGATACCTGTTCGCTGGCTGGTGGGAGTTTAGTGGGATCAGCTGTCAGGTTGGTCAGGTCTTCCAGAATGGTCTGAAGGTGGGTCACTTCGCCCAGCATGTTGATCTCATGGTCCTACACACACATACACACACACAATTAGTCTAGTTACTCCAATGAAATAATCATGTACCATGCAAGGAATTTAGGAGTGATTTTTGACTCGGAATTAAATTTTAAATCTCATTTGCAGGATGTGGCAAATTTAGATTTTTATTGTCTTAAAAATACTTCAAATGTGAGCAATACGAGATTAGTGCATGCTTTTATAACTAGTAGACTTGACTAATGCAGTGCTCTCCTATCCGGCCTGCCCAAAAACACTACAAGTCACCTGTAATTAATTCAGAACTCTGCTGCAGGAGTCCTGACTAGGACCAGAAGGACAGCACACATTACTCCTACTTTGAAGTCTTTACACTGGCTTCCTGTTAGTTTTCATACTGATTTTAAGATTCTTTTATTAGTTTTTAAGGCACTGCATGGTCTTGCACCAAAATATCTATCAGAAATGCTTTCAATTTATGAACGAGTAAGACCTCTCAGATCCTCTTGCACTTTATTTTTAAAACAAAAAGCAGAACTAAACATTTGGTGATGCAGCTTTTAGCCATTACGCTCCAAGTCATTGAACAGCCTTCCTGAGGATCTGAGAGGAGCTGCAAACATTGATTTTTTTTAAACGCAGACTTAAAACCCATCTGTTCAGCCTGGTTTTCATGTAATGTTTTATAATTTTATATTTTAATTTCTTTGATCTTATTAAATTTATGTATATTTTAATTAACTGTTATCAATATTTTGTGTGTATTTGTTTGTCAATCACCTGTGAAGCACTTTGAGTAGCATTTACTTGTATGAAAGGTGCTATATACTGTAAATAAAGTTTGACTGATGGATGTAGTTTAGTTTAAAGCATATTACTTTATCAAACAACACACGCATGCACACGCACACACACACACACACACCAGTACGGGCTTCAGCATGCTGACGAAGCTGCAGTAGCGTGCTCTCTCCTCCGTCAGCGCTCTGTACACCGCTCGCTTCTCCGTCTCCTCCAGGACGGCGTAGCGCGTGTTGACATCCTGCAGCGCGCTGTCCAGCTGTCCCCGCGCCTCACCCTTCCCTACAGAAATGCAGACAGCAGGAACCAATGTTACGGACTGAGATAAAGCGTGAACACGGCCTTGAAAACAAAAAACACCACACACACAGTTAGGCTGCAAGTTTTATTGCAGTGTTATTGTTTGTCCGAAGGCTGCATGACGTTGTTCATCAGAATCGATGAGCACAGGCTCAGACTGTGATACTTCCAACCTGCCAGCAGGGGCCAGCACAGCGCTATACAATCCTTCTATAGCAGGGAGATGCACACACAATATACTGTCAGCTTGTTTTCACACACCTGGTCTGCCTGTGTGTGTGAGTGTGAGACAGAGAGAGAGAGAGAGAGAGAGAGAGAATATCATGAGAGTTGAGCAGTATAGGGTGGCAAAAGTAAAAACAATGAGAAATGGTTGACAGGAAATGTAGGACAGATTTCCTGTCAAGCAGGATGGTTGACTGAAAAATGACAACTGATACGACATTTCTATCCTCATCGTCATGTATTAACAATTGTGATTTGCTTCTTGCCCTTTGAATTTGTTAACTAAGCCGAGACAGTGATTATGTATTCATACCAACTAACAGAGAGAGAGAGAGAGAGAGATTTGCTACATTGTTTACTGGACTCAACCACTAGCATGTGAGCTGGGCCAGCCTCCTCACATGACGGCGAGAAAGAGAGATCAAAGAACACAAACACCGTCTTTTCTCTCCACCGTCCCATCTGAAAAACCAGCACATTTAAACCCTGAAATCCAATTCAGATTAAAATCCTCCAGTCTGTAAAAACGCATTTGTCAAAACCTCCTACGTGTTGCACATTGTGACTGAAAGTTCCTGGGGACTTTCAGCTGAAAGACGTGTGGAAGTTCACAATCGTTTACTTCATTTTGAAGTCTTTGCAACTTCTGAATTTGCAAAAAGCACACTGAAGCACTTCTACTCTCCCTTGTTGCAAGCACCACTGAACACACTGAGTGAAAACAGGGCGTTTTCGGCAGTGTCTCTTAAAGACCCTGATCTGGAAACACCCACCAACCTCAAAAAAAAAGTCACTAAAATGACTGCAGGCTCACTAGCCTAATACTTGGTGGCTGTCTGTAAGCAGGTAGATTCAACTGAGTTATAAGTTGACGAAAATGTGTGTGTGATGGAAATAAAGCTTTTCTGGATGCTTTTAAAGGACCATACCGTCAATTGTGCATGTTTCAGCCCAATATATACAACTGCATATACAGCATGTTATGCTACTGACAACCAATTTCCAAAACATAAAACCGTATTTTAGTTTTCCTGTTATTTTCTCAAATCCACTAATCTTCCAAAATCAAATGTTCAGGCGATGAACTCACCTTAAAATTCAGGGTTTCACCTGCTAATTCTTATGTACAATTGTAGAAAGCACGGTCTTTTAACAAAAGCCGTCTTCCCTTTGGACTATATTTCCTGGTGGAGAAATACTTCGTCTTCCGTGGAGCTTCGTGCTGGATCACTTCTACAAAAACCTCTAATAAACACATTGTTCACTGTGATGGATTACGTACCTCAAGCGCGTTTCAAGTCTCTACAAGTGTGTGTGTGTGTGTGTATATATATATATAAGGTTGACGGCATTAAAGGAACATACCAGCGATCGTGCGTCAGATTTATATGTTTATGCTTTTATGTTCCTCATGTTTTAGTGTGTTATAGCAGGAAGTATGTGTTGAACCTCGACATATCAACTTAAGGTTGATGGCGTTAAAGGAACATACCAGCGATCATGCATGTTTGAGCACAATATATACAATCCACATCCTCAAAACGTTACTGACAACCATTTCCCAAAATATACTACGTTAATGATAAATTTTCGGTTGTTTTTCCTACTTTCCTGGAAAGTAGGAAACGCACGATCGCTGGTATGTTCCTTTAATGCTGTCAACCTTAAGTTGATATGTCGAGGTTCAACCCATACTTCCTGCTATAACACACTAAAACACGAGGAACATAAAAGCATAAACATATGAATCTGACTACTACTAATTCCACTAGTTTGTAAAAATAAAATTAAAAATAATTAGGATATACTTCATATTTGTCTGAAATATGAGTGTAATAACTCCACGTACATCTCCTCCATCATGTCAGAGGAGTAAAACTGAATACTGACTGAATATTGGCTCAAAATTCAGTTAAACCTGAATGTAACTCTGTGGGTGAGTCCACCGTGTGGAGCAATATTTAAAGAGCTTAACTGTAACTTTTCTGTGTGTGGAAGTAAGACCAGTGGGCTCAAACAAACAGGTACAGAGGAAAGACACGGTGTTCAGCAGACCACCCAGCTGTGGAAATACACCCACTGAGTGTGTAAAAGGAAAACGTCCAGCAGTGGAGGAGTGAGCACAAACCTCACCCAACAACGAAGAATTATACACCATGTATTATACGCATTTAAGTGTAATGTTTAGTCGTGGCCTGATGCCGGTGTTTCCTAGCAGTTCATAAACGCAGCATTGCTATCGGCTAATGACTGAAATCCAGCGAGATCATCAGTAAAATATCACAACTGATTTGTGAGCTTATCTGTCCTCCAGACTTCTGTCAAATGTTTTATTATTTTTTAAAGTGTGAGATAAATCACTGGGTTAATATGATCAGATCTGTATGTCCACACAGCATATTAGCAGACATGAAAAATGTAATTTTAGAACAATGTTTTATAGGTTACATTTTAAATATCTGTACTTTTATTGAGTTAAATTTAATATTTTGTACTTATGTTGTATTTGTAGGTATAAAGTCAATTTTAGCATTGTAAATTTACCTCTTTATCTACTATTGCTGTCAACTTTGATAATATAGTTTTAATGTTTGTCTGAAATTCTTTTGATAGCCGAAATTACAGGGATGCTTGCCAAATATGGTTCTGTCTTTATGCAAAAATGAATGTCGGCTGATATACTGTCATAAGATGTTTTTTTTTAAACTCTCAAATATCAGCATCTGCCTTAAAAAATTAGTTTTAAATTTTATATTTTTACAAATGTTTTTCTAACAATCAGACAGATGGGGTGAAACAAAAGCATTCTAAGTGTGTGTGTTTGAGAGAGAGAGAGAAGAGAGAGAGAGAAGAAATGGACAGTAAATCCTGTGGAAAACAGTCGGGAGCCGTTTCCACAGACACACACTGTATATACTGCACATACTGTCAGAAACTGAAGCAAAACACAGCCTATTCACTCAGGTGTGTGTGTGTGTGTGTGTGTGTGTGTGTGTGTGTGTGTGTGTGAGAGAGAGAGGAGACCAGCAACGTAATTTCCACTCCGCCAACAGTAGCGCACTGTTTGCGGTGTGTTAGTCTGGCTGATGTCTGACCTCTGTGGAAACGCGCAGACAGGCCGCGTGTTGTCAAATTGTGTTTCTGTAAGGCTTTGGCTCGACACCCACAAAAACAAAAAAGATGTGAACTCATAACCTCCCTCCTCTGCACCACACAGAGTCGACGCTTTTGCTGCACTACAGGTGAAACAGTTCAGACTGGAGCTGGAAAATATTATTTACATCTCTCACGGCAGCAGTTTGTGACATCTTGTTTGTATTTTTGTCTCTTTTCTAATCATATGGAAGTTACTGTAATTATCCTTTCCAAACTTGGAAACATCCAGCTGGTAATTATCGCCAGGTATCTTGTATTTTTCTGAAAGCTCAGTTATATCAGCCCTGGTAGTAAACACATGGAAGTGTCTGCAAAGCAAACAAACCTCACATCAGCCAAAAGAAATTGTTCAAGGAATATAAAGAGAGATTCCTGCTGTGTTTAAAGTACCATACCATCCATTTAGCATGTTTGAGCCTAATATATTCAATTTTCATAAATGTATGGTTAAGCATACTACTGGAACGGTGAGTTGAAACATTTTTTCCTACCTTCCAAACAGCCACTGGTTTCAGTTCATTCTGGTACGCTATTAAAATCAACTTGATATTTGAAACGTTCTTGGGATAGGTAATCNCAGTTCATTCTGGTACGCTATTAAAATCAACTTGATATTTGAAACGTTCTTGGGATAGGTAATCCATCATCGTGAATAACACATGTATTCAGGTTTGTTTTTTTTCTTTAGAATTTTCATAATTTTAGTATTTAGGCACAATAAAAAGCATGAAGTGAATGTATGTCTCCACCAGGAATTATAGTTCCAAAAGAAGACCTGCGTTTATTGAAAAATTTAAACAACTGTGACTTCATAGAGCTGCGTAACTATTAGCAGGCAAAACATCAATTATTAAGGTGGGTGTATCACTTGAATATTTGATTTTGAAAGATTAAGAGATTTTGCAAAATATCAGGAAAGCTGAAATACAGTTTTATCCTTTGGGAAATGAATGTCAGTAACGTTATGTGTATGAAAATTGAATATATTAGGCTCAAACATGCAAAATGGGTGGTATGGTCCTTTAAGATCAGAGTGGGCCATTTTCACACAATTCACACACACCTAATTTTAGAAGGAAAATCATTTTTCCAGTTAAGAATTTTGAGTTTATAACATAGATACAGATTATACATATTCCCATGTTCTTATTTTCATTTAGGGTATATCTTTACATCTTTACAATGCTTTCATATGCAAAATACACATTTATTGACTTCTACTCTCACTTGTTGCAGCTCCACCGTGCACACTAAGTGACAACAGGAGATTTTAGTTACTGCCTCTTTAAGGCACCCTGCTAATTCATGCATGTTACTTGTTGTGGGTTTCTCGTCAACCTGTTAAAGAAGTAAAGGACCAATCATAAACAAGGCTTTCAGGGTGGGTCGGATCTGGTTCATTTCCCTCAAATGATGCGCGTACATTTGAGAAATACAGTATTTTAATCTGAAATTAACTGATCATGGTCATGAAGCTACTGAGGATGTAGCTTCGTCGCTATAACATTTAATAGACTCTCAGCTGATGCTGAAAGCTGCTGCTAGCAAAACCTTATTCATCCAAAAGTCTAGACCATCGACATCATGCACTGATGATGTCATCACTGTCAGACAGCCAAGCAGCTTCTGTGGTGCATTGTAAAAGACAGGCTGAGACATGACGCAGCCAAATGCAAAACAGCCTGGAAATTCAAATGGAAACATTTTACATGCTTCATCTCTTCCAACCTCTTTTCTTTAACTTCTGTTCATGCTTTAACCTTTTCTTCTCCTTCTCCTCCTTTCACCTTCTCCTCATCTTCCAGCTTCTTGCTGCTTTAACTCTCCTTCCATCATCTGCCTGACTTCCTCTTTCTGTCTGAGTCTTTCTGTGGAGCACTTGGAGATTCCCTGACTGAAGTGGTCATACACCACATAATGACAGAGTGCATACACGCATCTATGAACACACGTGCACATGCACGCGCGCACACACACACTTACAGGCACACACAGTCATATGAAAGATGATTAGTGATGGAACAGATGTTTATTGTTAAGAAGAAGTTATTTTTTACTCAAACATACTGGATATACTGCAGATGCTTTGGAAAGAATAAAGAATCGAAGTTGCATGCACAAGTACACACAAACAAACTGGACCAAAAAAAAAAAATGTGTGCACACACACGTAGCATATTGTGGTTGTCACTGAATTTCTTCAGCTGATTTGTTTGCTTCTTGTCACTCTGAAGGGTAAACTCTTTCTGAGAAAGTTTAGTCTGAGTGAGAGAGAGAGAGAGAGAGAGAGAGAGAGCGAGCAGAAAACATGTCCAGAGATGTTAAACCCACATCAGACATCTCTCTCTTTCTCTCTGTTTACCATGGGCGGGTCCTGTGTGTGTGTTAGCGTGCATTTATATGTGCATGTGTGTATTGACTATTTTTGTGTCTGACTCTGCGTATGGGATTTGTTGAGAGAGGCGGTGTATATTTGTATGAAAGGCCTGGAGTGTGTGTGGTGTGTCTGTGTGTGCCTCCATGTTTATGCATGAGTGTGTGTTTATGCAGATGCTTGGGCGTTTCTGTTCTATTTTCTCTCTTGCTGCCATCTGAAGTCTTCCATCTTTCCTAGTGAGCTTTTAGTCTCTCTGGCTGTGCGATGGTGAGGTCAGGTGTTACCGTGACAACAGCAGGGCGTGGTGCTTTGATAGCTGGACAGGGTGTGGCCCAGGTGATGGGTAGTTTGAGGACCGTGGGCCAGATCAGACCTGTAACGCTCTTCTATCCAGCCCACCAGAGGAATTTGATTTTCCTACTTTTTCCCCCAATTTTTCTATTATTTTCTTCTATTAATATTGGCTGTGATCCACATCTCACAACACAAACCCCACATTCACTGCAAACACCTTCCTGAACATTGTTTTGAAAATATGAGTTTCACTTGTTTTAATCAAAACTGTCTTGCTCATATATGCCAATCTGACGAAAATTAAGCAAACGCTAATCTATATGTCAAAAAATGCATTTTTATATACGAGAAGAGAATCCAGATAATCACAGTAACTTCATGCTCACCCAGTCGCACAAATTTTTGAGTGATCAAATAAAAAAAACCTCAGCCAAACCCTTAGGCCAGATTCACATGATAAGCGTTGCGCTGACCTGGGCGTTCCATTATTGTGTATTGGGAGCTGAGCGGTGACTCCTAACATCGTGTCACGCCACCTTGAGTGCCGCACGATGCTCAGATTCTCCGTTTTGACATGGCACTCAAAGTTCATTTAAATGAACTTTGACCTTTCTGACGCTGACCTTTCCAATGCGCAACCAATCAGNAAGTTCATTTAAATGAACTTTGACCTTTCTGACGCTGACCTTTCCAATGCGCAACCAATCAGAGCGCTGCTGTACATCACGTAAACAGAAGCGCCACAACAATGGTGGAGAAGCTTATAATCTGTAGAGTATACAACCCAACTTTAAAATCGTATCATGATCTGGTTTTAAAAAAAAAAAAGCTGCTTGCTTAGCAAAATGTCAGCAGTCAGACAGGGACGACAGGTTTGGAAATTGTTAATATAGTGTCTGAAATGTGAGGTTTCATGCACCCACATTCGCCATTTTNTTTTTTTTTTTTTTTGGCGATGTCCATGTAGCTACCCGCATCAAAACCAAAATCCGATTTTAATCACGAATATGCAAAGATTGCGTCTAGGCTACATCCTGTCTTTACAGTCCATGGCAACCGTTAAATTGTCATTAGCTTCCTGTCAGCGCGAGGTTGAGCAGCGCTGCTCAGACTTCACTCATGTGCAAGCAGAACGTTTGAACGCCCAGGTCAGCGGCAACGCTCAACGCTTGTCATGTGAATCCGGCCTTATAATCATGTACATCAAATTCCAAAGCTAAAAATGTTCAAACTGCCATTTCACTGTCTTTAAGTATCTAGGTCAAAAGTCATCAAAACACAACTCAGCACAATAAAGTCAGAACTGAACATGTGTCCTCATGTTTACTATGATGGATTATCTCCTTTGTGAAATTTGTTTTTCATATGAACAAGAATGAAGAAAAAATCTGTGATATCTGAAAATTTGCAGGATATTTCTCATAAATGAAGAAAAAGTGAAGGTGATGTCGTGCTTTCTCCTTTCTTACCTTTCTTCACCTTCTTCTGCAGTTTGATGGTGTCTGAGGACTTCTTCTTGATGTCCGCTCTGGCTTTCTTATACTCTGAATGGCAAGAAGGTGAGAGAGAGACAGAGTTTCTGTGAAAGTGTGTGTGTGTGTGTGTGTGTGTGTGTGTGTGTGTGTGTGTGTGTGTGTGTGTGTCTCCGTGTGTGTGTTAGCTTGTTGTGGTACCTTTAGTGTGGTCTTTGTCCAGCTGGCTGGCCACTTTCTTCCACTCCTCCATCTTTAACTCCAACGGAGTGATGAGGCCTTCTGAGAGAGCTCTGAGGGGAGACAGGAGAAAGAATAAATAAGGCCGTCTGCTTTGCCTTTCAGCTTCTGACTAGCTGAGAGTCAAATCTTGGATGTCAGAGTGCCTTTAAATGCACCACTAAACTTTTTGTTAATTAAGATTATTGCTGTAATAGATTACCATTGTCAAGTGGGTTTTTAAAGGACCATACCGACGATCATGCAGTTTTGAGCCTAATACATACAATCCACATACATGTTACGTTACTGGAAACCAATTTCCAAAACATGAAACTGTATTTTAGTTTTCCTGTTATTTTTTTTTTCAAATCCCCTAATCTTTCAAAATCAAATGTTCAGGTGATACACACCTCCAGATTCAATGTTTCACCTTCTAACACTTATGCATGATTGTAGAAAGCACGGTCATTTTAATTTCTCCTGGAACAAAATTTCCTGCTGATACATTTTCCATGCAGCTCTGTGTTGGATTGGTTAAATAAAGTTACTTCAGCAAAAAAAACTAATAGGCATCAGAGATGGGTAGAGTAGCCAGAAACTGTATTCAAGTAAAAGTATTGTTACTTTATGATAAGTGACTCAAGTCAAAATAATTACTTGAGTGAGAGTAAGAAAGTAAGTATCTATTAAAAAGATTACTTTAGTAGTGAGTAACTTTGATCAAGTTTATTCTTTTGAATAATCAACAAGCTATAAAGGCTCGTCTGANTAGTAGTGAGTAACTTTGATCAAGTTTATTCTTTTGAATAATCAACAAGCTATAAAGGCTCGTCTGAGGAAAAACATGCAAAATATCCACATGTAGCTTCTAATACAATCCAAATCATATCATATAAAGAAACAGTAGACAGTAATAAATCAAATATTTACCACATAACATGAATTTACTCAGAATAGAACAGGAAAACTTGAGTTAGCATTAGCAGCAGCAGCTAGTTAAGTAGCTAACATTGCAGCTTACCGCCATGTTTCCTCAAGTTCCATGTTGATTCTTAGAAGCTGAAATGTCACATTTTTAGCAGATAAAGACATAACGCGTTATGTAGCTGTTGGTTTTGGTAGACTAAAAAGAAAACAGCATTTGAATGTGTGGCCAGGGATGTGCCTCTTCTAAACCTCCCGCTGTGCCAGGCTGGTGAAACCATGGAAACGGAGGGTGGGGGTGTGGCTACTTCAGAGCTGAAGCAGACAGTGTAGTGTCTGACAATGAGAGAAAAACTGAACGTGACTGAATTCAAATGGTGAAATCAAAAGTAACTCAAAGAGTGCGACCAAATGTAATGGAGTAAAATTATATTTTTACTTCATGTATGAGTTAAAGGTACCCTGCAATAAAACTATTCAGTAAAGTACAATTTTGTAAAAAAAGTTACTTAAGTAAATGTAACTGAGTAAATGGAACGCGTTACTACCAACTCTGATAAACATGTTGTTTTCTATGATGGATTACATATCTCAAACATGTTTCAAGTCTCTACAAGTTGATTGTAATAGCATACTAGAATGAACTGAAACCAAAAGCAGTCTGGAGTTCTATAATTTACTGCAAAAGTTGGATATTTTAGGAAATGGTTGTCAATAATGTCATGTATACAGTTTGCATATATTGGGCTCAAACATGCATGATCACCAGTATGATCCTTTAACTCTCTGGAACGGAAACCAACTGCCTAAAAATTTCACTGACCCCGGCTGGGAAATATTTTCCTTTAATGGCACAAATCTATTATTTATCTGAGAGCAGGATGATGTTGATTAGTGTGTGAGTGTGTGACTGACAGGTAAATTAATGTCAGCAGTAATAATGAGTGAGAAAGTGCTATGACAAGCAGTCACAGTGTAGACAGGTAGAACCAGGACAACACACAATTGTGCTCTCAGTACTTCTCTCTCATACACACGTGCACGTGCACACACACACACACGCGCAAGTTGCCTTGCGTGTGTGTTCAAACATCGGTTGAGAGCTGAGCAGTTAAGTGTGTCTCGTTCCCACACTCTCAGATAAAATGTGTCACCGTGCCATCATTCACACCTTCACCTGCCCTCCCTCTCGTAAATAACAGATGTAATGCAGTGTGTGCGTGTGTGTGTGCGTGCGTGCGTGCGTGTCATACGTAGTGAACAGTTTGAGCTTGGACTCAATGCTACGGTGTCTCATACACATCCTGGTTAACGCCGAGCCGATCTCCTTGGTGGCTCCTGAAAGACACAACAATACAAAACCAGCTGTTAATTAATGGAAAGTTTGAGTCCAAAATTCTCAATCCCAAACTGCTGATGGCAGCTAATGTTAACACACATTTATGGTTTATAATGCTCTTAAAAATTAGTTTTTGACTAAGGCTTGGTAGATAAACAGATATGATGACCCAGTATAGAGCATGAATGTAAATTTGGTTGAAGTGATCCTTTTATATTGTTCCTGCAAAATCACCGTTATGGTCCTTTTAACAATGGTTAAAAGGACCATAACGGTGATTTTGCAGGTTTAACCTCAATAAATACTACCCGCATACACGTTATGTTACTGACAACCAATTTCCAAAGCATAAAAAAACGTATCATAAATTTTTCAAATTATTTTACCATATCCCTAAATCTTCCAAAATTAAATGTTCAGGTGATACATCCACCTTAAAATTCCATGTTTCACCTGCTAGCACGTACGCCCAAATAAAGAAGAGACAGCCATTTTTAATTTCTCTGTAAAAGCAGCCTTATCCTGGGACTATATTCCCTGACAGAGAAATACATTTTCTTCCTCAAACACGTTTCAAGTCTCAACAGGTTGATTCTAATAGCGAAGTGGAATGAATGAAATCAAAGGCTGCCTGAAAGGTCAGGAAAACTATTCTAACATTCACTGCTCCAGATATATGTTTTGGAAAATGTTTGTCAGTAAGGTAACATGTATTCAGTTGGATATACTGGGCTCAAATGTGCAAAACCACCAGTATGGTCCTTTAAGACTGCTAGTTCTATTAGCAGAACTAGTACTGCTACTAATCTCCTACTACAACATTAGCTGTTTTAGTTTCCATGCTGTGTTAGGTGGTTGCTGGTTCCAACACACCAAAGGAATGTATTTATTAATGGAAAAGCTTTGTTTGCTTTCTGTTTCTTTGCACATTTAGCAGCACGTGACTGAAAGTGAACTGAAGGCTTCTCTGTTTATCACAGCACTGATCTACAGCAGACAACGCTGAACAAACACCACAACACTCTCAGCTGTGTGTGTTCATTGCTTTGTAAAGTGTTTTTTTAAAGGACCATAGTGGCCATTTTGCATGATTGAGCCTAATATGTTCAGTTTTAATACATGTTACTGACATTCATTTCCCAAAGGATAAAACTGTATTTCAGCTTTCCTGATATTTTGCAAAATCTCTTAATCTTTCAAAATCAAATATTGAAGTGATACATCCACTTTAAAAATTGATGTTTCACCTGTTAATAGTTACGCAGCCTTATGAAGTCATGGTCATTTAAATTTTTCAATAAATGCAGGTCTTCTTTTGGGACTATATTCCCCGATGGAGACATACATTCACTCCACGCTTTTATTGCATATAAATGCTAAAATTACATAACTTTGAAAAAAACAAAAAAAACAAAACTGAATATATGTCTTGTTGGTGATGATGGATTACCTATCCCAAGAATGTTTCAAGTATCAACAAGTTGATTTTAATAGCGTACCAGAATGAACTGAAACCAATGGAGGTCTGGAAGGTAGGAAAAATATTATTAATTCACTGTTCCAGTAGTATGCTTTGGGAAATGATTGTCAGTAACTTTATGTGTATGAAAATTGAACATATTAGACTCAAACATGCAGAATGGCCAGTACGGTCCTTTGAGAGAATTCAAATCTGATGACTAGCATTCTCCATTTTCAGCCAAACACATTACAGAATCCCAGCATCACAACACAAGTCAAAGCTAGTAGCTCACTAGCCATCTCCTAAGATGTGGGTCATAATAATAATAATATGGGTCTCATAAAATGGGGTCATAATGTGCAGCCAGCACATTATGACCCCAACTTCATTTGCTAACGCTTGAAAATAATGGTGACGTGTGATCGATAAAATGTGAAGTGTGACAAAAAAGCTGTTTGGCATTTTACTAGATATAAATGCCTTCATTACTTCATCACTCATTCATCAAAAAAAAAAAAAAAAAAAAAAAACAGATTCATTTTCTATTCACAAAACCAATCAATTCATCAACCAGTAATATAACAGTGAGGTGCTATGATATTATTCCCATCTGAATATCAAAATCCTGCACGCACACACATAATGTCAAATGGACACACACATGCACACACAGAAGCTGAGTCATGGCTAAATTATGTAAAAAACTGTGAAAGAGCAGGCACAACACTCCCCACCCCCCGTTTCTCTGTCTCTTTCTCTATCTCCACTATATATAATACATAATCATGTATCCAATACATAATCAGTATCTCGGCACCGTCAACAGATTTAAAGGGCAGGAAGCGATTGATTGTTAAAGCACGATGATGACAACAGAAATGGCATCAACAATCATTTTTTCTCTGCTGACATCCTGCATTCTCACTCTGTCAAAGATTTTATTTTCAAAGCTTTGTACTGCTCACCTCTCATGATATTCTGTCTGTACATGCTGCACACACACATACTGACACTCTTTTTCATCCCTCTCTCCTTCTGTCTTGAACCCTGAGTAGCAGTTAGTACTTTTTCCCCTTCATTTCATCCCATGCAAGCTAATCCTTCCTCCACCCCTTCATTATTCTCTCCATTCCTCCTTCGCTCACTGTCCTCTATCTGTCCTTGTTCTCCCTCTCCTTCCATCCATCTCCCCTTTGTGTTTCTTTATCTTTATTCCCTTGGTCCTTTCTTCCTTTTTTCTCTCCTCCTTCCTTTATTTACTGCCCCGTTCTGCTGTGACGACACATTGGTTATCTTCATTATCTCACAAACACACACACACACAAACAAGAACTGAGGAAGAGGGTTGTCCATGCATCACACACAGGAATGAGATTCTGGCCTCAAGGTTTAGGTGTGGCAAGGTGTGTTTGTTTTATTGGCCTTGCCCTCCCTTTTGCACCTCCAGCTCTGAGGATTTAAGCTTTCAACGCTGCATGCAGCTGCTCAACACACACACACACACACAAACACACACAATTTCATGCCACTCACGCATAAGTCTGTCATTGGTGTTTGTATGTGGGCTGTAGTTCTGAACGCCCATGTTGTTGCTTTAAACTCATTAAAAACCTAATTTCTGCTAGCTTAAATATTGTTTAGCCATGCATTACAACATCAGTGACAGGCCTGCGTCTGTGTGTGTGTGTGTGTGCGTGCAGCCAGGTGCTGAAAGGGTAGGCGTTCTCCATATGTGTGTTCAGACACGTCTAATGGAGCTCAGAGCCGACAGGAGATCCCTTAGAGAAAAATGTGACCTGACGAGAACAGACAGTGTGGGAGATCCATTTATGTTCTGATTTTCTTCTGATTCATAATGATTCATATCGCTTTTTTTCTTTATCTTCACATTTACAGCTTTAAAAGCTGTGGAGCAAATAGCTTAGTCTAAAAACTTTGCTCTTTGGTGGAGAGCATCAGGATTACAAAAGATTTCCTTTCTGTGTCTCCGATTAGCTGAAACACACGACTGAGATATTTGAAACTAAATATCTGCCTGTTTCGTAACATTTAACATGTTGCTCAATTTAACCTAAAAAGTCATTCTGCTGGCATTCAGCAGCTGCAGCTCCGTGACCCTCAGCAACTTCCCCAAACTCGTGGCAGCTGGAGCTGTTGGTAAAAATGTTGATTTTCGTTGTTATCTTTGCGCAGTCTGTATGGAAATTCTTCCACTGACTCATTCTATCGGCTGTGTTAGCTTGACCATTTTTCAAGCTTCACATGATGCTTCTGCAAGTATTTTTATCAAGTTTGTGATGATGAAATGTCCAAACCTTTAGCGTAAAACACCGGCTGATCGCATTCGCATGCTGTACTGCAGCGGTCACATGACACGTTGCTAATGCTGCTAATGCTCTCCACTCTGTAGACATGGACAGTTTGACTCATTTAAAAGAATCAGATCAGTCCAATCGTCCTATGAGAAAAGACCGTTCATGTCCAAGCCAAATCATCGATTCATCTGTGGGGGTGGGGGTCCGCACACCTCCGTACGCTCTCAGTTCTCAGTGAGCCTGTCTGNGATTCATCTGTGGGGGTGGGGGTCCGCACACCTCCGTACGCTCTCAGTTCTCAGTGAGCCTGTCTGTGAGTGCGCCCCCTAGTGGACGCTCACCTACACTACATCAAACACCACTAAAACAATGTTTGTGCCACACAAACTAGATTCCTGAGCTAAACAGACATTAGTTTTATGGTTGGAGTTAGAATATGCTGATTAATCTCAAAGACAGGATGTTGTGAAAGAAAAAGTACAGAAATATATTGAATCTCATTCATTTATATCACAGACTGGAATGAACCAGAAGTATGTGGGTCAGTTACGGCCGTGACCCGGATCACCGATTCATGGACTAAAAATAGAATCTTTGAATCGATGATTCGGTGAACTGGCCAAGGCTATTACTGTGGCTACAAGACATTTCAGGCTATATTTATAAGCTCATAATTTCTTTTTCTTTTTTTCTTCAACATTTGTTTGGGTGTTTTTGTCAAACACTGTCAGGATTAGCGTGCATGCACAAAGATTGCAGGAGTCATATATACGCAGACCTGATAAAAATGCTGTTTCTTTTATTGAGAGAAAAGTCGTTTCAGTGACACGTCCTGTGCTGTTTGGGCCGGAAAACTGTTTTACGAGAGGAAGGAAAAAAAAAAAAAAAAAAANAAAAAAAAAAAAAAAAAAAACAGGCCGACGGAGGAGATCGCTGTTTATGACATTAGAGTTGGAATGTTCTGTCCTTTTGGGGGGAATCTGCAAAGAATCTCTCTTTACAAAACAAACCTGATTGTGTCCTCGTAACAAATCCTTCAGATCCAGAAATAAACTGGGTCTTTGTAAAGCCTCTTAGCTGTCGCTGTTGTATTTAAAATGCAAGAGTGCTTTTCCAATCGCTCAATAACACCAAACTAATCTCCACAACAAAATAAGTTTAAACCATGTTTATAAGTTAAATTTTTTCATTTTGTACTACAGAATGTCTTATTTCTGTGTTTGTAAAGGTTAAAAGTTTAGTACAGATGAAATGTGGTAAAAATTTATTGGATCTGGAATTTAATGTTGTGCTGCCAATCATGTTATATCTCACTCACATGCACACACAGAGAAAGAGAGGGGAGGGAGGGAGGGACAGAGAGAGAGAGAGAGAGAGAGAGAGAGAGAGAGCTAGCTGTCTGTGAATGTGACTCCAGCTGTAAAATTTGTGTGGAAAAAGACAAACATAAAAAGCTGTTCCAGTCATTTAATTTCCTTCCATTTTCCAAAGACACACAATGCCAGAGAGCGAGCGAGAGAGAGAGACAGAGAGAGAGAAGCAGACAGAGAGAGAGACTATTCATCGTCCTCCTAAACCCATATTTTCCAGCTCAACTCTTCCTCACCAGTCATAATGTGGCCCTTTCAGAAGTCTCTGTGTGTGTGTGTGTGTGTGTGCGTTTTCCCTGTTTGGCTCTGCCAGGTTATCCCACACACACACACACACACACAGACTCAGCAATCTTTCAACAAAAATACACACTCCTGCAGTACACCCACATCCACAGAGTTAGCCTTAAGATACTTCCTTAAGTAAACACTCAAGTTTGTGATTTGTGTGTGTGTGTGTGTGTGTGTGTGTGTGTGTGTGTGTGTGTGTGTGTGTGTGTGTGTGTGTGTGTGTGTGTGTGTG
>VXCM01003791.1:0-59802 GCA_014773175.1 Lucifuga dentata | reverse complement strand
GGGGGGGGGAGTTTACATATTAACATCAACACGTTAGAGAAGTAAAGGGCCAATCAAAAAGGAGATTTCAGGGCCATTCAGGCCTATGGGGTCGTCTTATTTGATGTTTGCCTAATTTGATGCATTTCAATAGGAGTCAACCTCAAGTTTTGACACTGACAACGTTTAGTTTAGCTCCCTACTGTGTTACACTATAAAAAATTAGGGACATTTTTTAAAGAGTTGAATAAGGCTGCTTTAAAAATGTTTCAATAATGCAAAACCTGAGTTTTGGCACCAATAAATAATAGTTTGGCACCAATAAATAATAGTTTACCAGCCTTCTTCTGCTTTCTCTCAGTTCAGACAGCAGAATCATTCAGTCAAATGTACCTGCATGTGTATCTGTGCATGTAAGCATTGTGTGTATGGAAACCCGCATATGCACATTTATGAGAAAAAAGAATACATGCATGCAAGTTGGATGATATTCAGGTATAGTCTTACCTGAGTTGTGATTGCAGCTTGGCTCCTTTGCTTACAAAATCCTCCCATGTAGGATAACTGGCCTGCAGAAAACAGAGAGAGAAGATCATTAAAGCATCAGCGGCTTTTTCATGAAAACTGCAGCAAAAGCCTTTAAACGAACATGATGGAATCAAAGAGTTTAACTGAGATATTACCCACGAACACTTTACAACATGTGACAGCCCAGCAGAGCTCTGATCTTAATGACTGAAATGAATAATGAAGAGAGCGAGGATTAAGGTATTAGCATTTCTACAACAGTTAGCTCCAACCAAGCATTTTGATTGGACAAGAGGCATTCCAGGAGTGCTGATATAGAGTATAACAGCACAGGGACTTTTAACTATACATATCACTCCACTTTACAGGCGTTCTAATAGCCGTTAATAACCGTTAGCCAGTTACATTAACTGGAGACCATCCATGGAGAGCAGGAAACGATGGAGCAACATACTGTCTGATCAAGCTGTGAACTCATTGGAATCAGAGATCAGAGCTCTGCAGTCCAAACCCGACCCGATGTCATACTTAATGAAATTGTCAGCCCCAGCCCGACTGAGGCCCAAAGTCTTTTTTTTTTTTTTTNATTTTTTTTTTTTTTTGTCAGAATCAGAAGTTCAGGTCTTTTCAAAGTAAAAGTAGTGGCTGTTAGCTGCTGCTGCAGCGTTCAGAAAACAGCGATGCTGCAGTTTCTGAGCACCAATATGTGAGGCAGCATCAGAAGGCGTGTTATGATGTGAGTGGAGAGAGGAGAGGAAAAAAAAAAGAAAAGTCCTAGGCTGAGCCAGTGTTGTGAAATTCAGCCCGAAGCTCAGCCCAATTTGTAAATTGCCTTGGGGCCGGACGCGTCCTGAGCCGTGCAGGGCTCTATCACACATGCCACCAAAGCTACTGTCAGCAGACTCTTATTTCACTGGTTGCAAAATAAATGGAAACATACAGATACGATCATACAAAGTAGCTGGCCTGTGATAACGTGTACACAATGTAGCCAGCAAGCTAGTCTGCAGGAAAATGTTCATGTGTTGCTTAGCAGCAGTCCAGCTGCAGAACTATTTATGTTGGCGGAGCCAAATAAATGATTAAATAAACAAACAAATCATAATCTGTTGTCGCTTATTACCGTTAATAAATGGCGCTTGTACAATTGTTGCATAAAAGCTATATCACACTCGAGGTCGTGCTGTTGTGCTGTAATATCAGCATGGCTGTGATTCAGTTGTAGGCACGAGGCCTGCAGCACAGCCGTGCTGATATTCAGTACACAACACAACAGCACTCCCTCTCGTGTGATACTCCTTAATTAATCACCATCATACACTTCAGTTGACAAGACTGTATGTGCCAATAAAACAAACACACACACACACACACACACTACAGCTGCTTTATGAGTACTGAAGGATTATTAGTGTCAATTAATAGGTTGGACATCTGATCTCAACAGAAATTACAAATGAGAGAAACAAAAAACAGATACAAAGAAATCATCAAACATTCAGGGAAAGGAAGCAGCAAATATGCTAAAGATAAACACATAATCAGAAGAAATTCAATGTTTAAAAAAAAAGTAAGAAATGTCACACTGTGAGTTTAACAGTTTCATTCAGTCAGTTGGTGCTGAGAGGTCAATCAGAGGTTCGGGAGAGATTAGCCACTGGGGTCAAAGGTCAGCATTTGTCAGTGCTGATTTGGTGAGCCTGTGATGTCTGTAGTCAAACAGTGAGTATGTAATGATTTGATTACTTAACACACATGTCCCAGCGGTAAAAGTGGCTGTCTGATAACCGAAGGTCACAGGCTTGATTCTTGCAGCAGCCATCCTGCCACCAGTGATCTCTGACCTCTGTGTTCATCATGTACGTCACATTAAGAGATGAAAAATTCCACCAGTGGTTTTATTCTGACTTGTTGAGGACAATGTCAGTTAAATGTTGCTTAAATGTCATTTAATCAGTGACAATTTTGATATTGTTTGAATTAATCATTAAAAAAAAAAATCAATCAGATGTTTTAGCCGAAAGTTGTTTTTTTTTTAGATAAACACACAACATGGTCCGATGTTGTTACAGTTGAACAACAAACTTTACAATCAAAGATGACACATACTGAAGCATATATAAAACATAAGTACACCAAAAGAAAACTAATAAAGAGGAAACATACATTTTTAAAAAACCATTTTGCTCACCTGCCATACATATACATACACATGTCCTAATCTCTCTGAAACACAGGACTGTCAATACACTTCAACAGTTGGGTTCTTCTGTAATAAACCTTTTTTAGTCAGTATTTTGTAATGGTGCCTGATTGATAATGTAATGTAACAGTTTGACCTCAAGTTACACTGAGACCAACAGCTGCTTGTATTTTGTTCTGGCTATTGAATTAAAACTGTAGGGAAGCCCTTTAAAAAATAAATAAATAAATAAATAAAAATAAAATTTTCCGTCTGTTTTCTTGCACTCAGTCTCCCTGCATGTTTGTCTTTCTGTCCTCTGTCTCTGCTGCTTCACCACAGAGGGGATAATACAGATTTAACCCCTAACACTGCACCATTAGCCTCTTAGCTCCACACCGCTAAAGCCATTAGCTGGCCGCGCTGACAGCTAGCCAGGCACGCACGCGGCAGGGCGGCTGACAGCTTTACTAGCTGCAGGGCTTCAGCTCTGCGTGATGAAATACTGCACTACAGCCAAATAAATGCCTCGGAAAGATAAATCTGGAATACACAGAAAAGGAAAGCGCTGGGTCGAAAAGGATCTCACTCCAAAAAATGTTAGTGATCCCTGTGCAGGGAAATTAGGTTATAACTGCAGGAACAGATCCAGGAATTAAAAACAATAAAATAAAATTGAATTGTGAGCTGATGATCAGAGGATCATCAACTCACAATTCATTTTCAAACTTGTGACTTTGAAGACATTTTAGGAAATAATATAATGTGCAGTGTTTCAAACTGAAAGCTTATATACAGCAATATGAGCTAGTCTTTTCAAAATCACCAGAGCATTGCAGCTCTGACCTTTGACCTGCATCCTGCTGGCTGTGATGGTCATGATGGAGGAATCGAAGTTGTTCGACTTGAAGATTTAGTGAAGGCTGCCCTGGATGAGAGTGTCATGCTACAATCTTACAATGTCTTAAAAATGTCTGTTGTGCCTTTATCTCAGTCTTAGAAGGGGATCCTCGCCCACCTTCCTGCTGCCGTCTCCGTTTCTCGCCTCAACTTGAAATTCTCTCGGGGGTTTGTCGTGACTGCCAGGAATGTCAGAGTCGCAGACAAAATATTCCAGCGGTGGTTTTGCAGCGGGCAGAGCTGAAAAGCCCGTGGACAGACAGACTGTTAAAGTCCGCAGCAGCCTGGTACTGAGAACTGTGGAGCAGCGGTGCTTAAATTAGGGTCAAAGGACCGACAGGGATCATAGAGGGCGTCCACAATGTGTCATCCCCCCCAACGCCAGCTGCTCACCGAAAAGACGTGTACTCTCCTTTAGTCAGCCAGATATCTCTTCACATCCAAGTGTCACTTTATTTTCTAAACTTTATTAACTTTCTTAACACAGAATAAAGTCATGAGTGTTGATAATGTGTGCAAGCCAGACTCCAAATGATGAATGTGGTGTCATTTTCTCACTCACTTCTCACTTCATCTTATTACTGTTCAGAGGGAAACTTCAGCAGTCATTGAGATGAGAACACGGTGAAAAACACAAAAACACCTAATAAATACATAAAACACGTTCAGGAACAATGAGGCAAGACAAGTTGCCAACTTGTGGACGGCAATAGAGTGACCACAAAGTGTAAAATGATTCAAAATAGAATCAAATACTGTATCATGTAAGTAAAACATCCATTACGTACGTTAAAAATGTATACATATATGCATACAGCATATAAAAGTCATCAGTTATGCCAATTTTAAAATGTAATAGCAAAAGGTACAAAGAAAGTTTTATTTCTGTTGCTTTTCATTTTAGAAAATTTTAGTCTTCATTCTAATGGAAAACACTGATTGTTGCACTGCTGAATTGCTAGTAATTAATCAATTATTTGATTATTTGATTACTTTATGATTGGATGATAACCAAAGAACTGTCATTTATGATTAAAAAGAGAAGAAGATTTGTTGGCTTTTAACTGTAAACTGAATATTTTGAGTATCATGACTTTTGCATGACATACTGAGAAATCTGAAGAGGCTTTTGGAACTTGTGTTGGTCACTTTCCACATTTTTGCAGTTTTAAAATAATGTTCAAAATAACAAACAGCTGAGAGCTGCATTTTGTAATTACACCCTCTTTGCTTAATTTACTACAGATGATAAAACCCAATGCCAAAAATGACAACCGATTGCTCTGCACAGCTGGCTGTTCGGAAAGAGGCTGGAAAGTTTGGGGCTGTACCAGCCTTTGCACCTGTGGAAAAGTGGAAAAGTTCTCCATGCTCCACTAACACACACACACATACACTAAACCCCATTCACACAGCCGCACTTCTCCATGTATAGAAGCCATACACAACTGTTATCTTATCTGCTTATTCAGCCAGGTATACAGTTACTTTGGCCTGTGTGTGTGTGTGTGTGTGTGTGTGTCTAGTCACCTGCCATTGCCTTCTAATCCTACCACTATAATCCCTTCTTGCTCTACTGACTGAGACATAAAGAAAGAGACAGAGAGAGACGGACAGAGAGAAGAGGGGGAAGAGAGGGGGAGAGGGAGACAGACACAGAGAGAGAGAGAGAGAGAGAGAGAGAGAGAGAATGACATTATAGCAGAGGAAAAGTGAGAATAGTGGCCTGCTAGATTTGGACCACCTGTGTTAAAAGCTCATATTTGGTCATGTAGTCAACTACCTAGTCATCCAGTGAGATGGTAATTAATTCATTTAGTTGGTTACTAAATTAATCAGTGATTGACAGAGTTGTGGATAACATTGTGTAATCAACAGCTGACATTTAAACAACTGAGCAATCGTTGGCTTAAGGTGTCTGGCGGCAGAAGCAAGAAAATCGATACAGGAAGAAGTTATGCTGAGGTTGCTAAATAACATGGAACAACCAAATTTGGTATACGTTCCTGCTGGACTTCAAAACGTCTAAAAAAAAAACTGTGCGCTACTTTGCATTATGCAAAGAATACATTCTAAGTTCAGATGACTGAGGAGCACATTTGTGACAAGACCAAAACTACTTCCTCAAAAGGCTCTAGGTGCAGTTGCTTCAGTCCGCAACCAAGTACGATCGGCGTATCCAGATCTGCCCAAACAAATCGTACAACGTACCCGAGTTCAATCGGACTAAAGTGCAACGACCTGAAAGCACTTACAGAGACTAGTCTAATGTAAGTTAGACAGCTGCACAAAAATAAAGACAGACTAAAGCTTAGAAACTTATGCACTTTGTTTCTGCTATTTATTTAAGCTGAATTTTCACAGTAAAACGAGCTCGTAAACTGTGAAGTTCTTCCATTAGGCACAAGCTTACTGCTGCAACAAACCAAAGCAGGTCGGTCAATTATTTAGTTTGAAATTATTCTTATTTTAACCAGAACAGTGAACAAGTTAGTTTTACATAAATCAGCAAAGAACAACATAGGGCAGTCATCCTCAAAGTCTGGTCCAGATCCAGACCGAACCACAACTGTTTCTAGATTCTGAGCAAATTATACTTTTCATGTTTTCATACTTTTCCACTGCATGCAGCGGAGAAAGCAGAGAATGTCCAACTGCTCTCCTGTCTGTGTGAGAATGTCCACTCTGCTTTGGTTGCTTGGTTTGGTCCATTCACATTTAGCGTCCCATCATCTCCATGACAAAGATGGGTTGACACAGCGTTGGGCTCACTGAGAGTTGACAGCACAGCTAGTTGTGTCTGTCCCCCCTCCCCCCGCTTGACACCTTAAATTCCCGGTAAAAATTAGGATCCCAATCTGGCCCTGTCTTGACTGACCTTAAAAAACAGACTTTTGTCTTATCAAAAATGTTCTTTGTGGATCATGTACCCCTGACATCGGACATATGCGTGCCACTGATGCTAAAATGGTAATCTGTAGTCCAAATGCTAAATTTTGGAAAATCTGCCTCTGAAGTCAGACCCACATTAGAGTTTTATTCGCCTGCTTGAACACAAAGCTCAGCAGTGTTGGGATAAGGAGTCTGGATCCTCGAAAAATTTATCGACTAAATATGTTGTCCCGTAAAAACGATGTAGGCACCCACTGGTCCATCAATTAGCAAGACAGCAACTAGACAGAAGCCATGAAGAACTGAAGTCCTGTAGCTGTGAAGGAGTCAGTTCTATAACTAATGTTATGAGAGCATGAAGTCCTGCGAGGACATGTGAGTTCCGTCACCAGTGGGATATTAACCAATGGTGACGGAACCAATGGCCCTGCCTGGATAGAGATATCTGAACAATGACACTCCCTGCAGCAAGATGGAACACATCCAAAATGAGAAGTGGAGCAGATGAATTTAAAATAGCATCATACGTGATGAAAAAAGTGGCTGATGAATTTTAACACCTTTAACACTGTGTTTCATGCTCTATTGTGGCCTCGAGGCTCTAAATTTAATCGGATTATTCTTCTGGTATTTTGGGCTTCCAGGAATTTATATGTGTTAGACAGTTTATTTCAGGGCTATTGAACACTTTTTTGGACATCCTTAAAGGATGATACCAGTGATTTTTTTATGTTTGAGTCCAATATATATGTTACTTGTTACAATACGTTACTTACAAACTATTTCCCAAAATATACTACTTTAGTGGTAAATTTCAGAATTGTATTTCCTACCTTCCAGACTGCCACTGGTTTCAGTTCATTCCCGTACGCTCTAAGAAAAAAAATCAACTTGTAGAGACTTGAAGTGGGCTTGGGATACATAATCCATCACAGCGAAAATGATGTCTACTAAATTTTTTTGCCGAAGTAATTTTACTTAACCAATCCAACATGGAGTTGCACAGAAGAAAATGTATGTCTCCGCCAAGGAATACAGTCCCAGTAGAAGACGGCTTTTACAGAGAAATTAAAAACAACCATCCCTTTTACATTCAGATAGCATGTTTATCACCTGAACATTTGATTTTGAAAGACTAGGGGATTTGGCAAAATAATGGTAAAACTAAAGTATAGTTTTATGTTTTGGGAATTGGTTGTCCGTAACGTAACATGTATGCAGATAGTACTTAGGGGCTTAAACGTGCAAAATCGCCAGTGTGGTCCTTTAAGTTTACATCAGGTTTGGCTATTAGTGGTGATGAGGGTTGAAAACCTGCAAATGTCAGGCACAGATGTGAGACGCACTGGGCGCTGAACACATCGTATGTCTGAGTCATTAGAAAGATATTTAAGTGGGACATCTCATACATGGTGGCATACACTTTTTTATAAGTAACCTCATTTAATTTTCTAAATGGGTTATGGCATAATATGTAGTACAAGCATATATGATAACGCGTGGTATAAACCTGAGATTGTACTGAGGCTGACTGTAAAAGACTGGAGTTGTGCTACAACATGGAAATTTTTTGGACTTTATTTGCATTTGAGAAATAATACAAAGAATTCAGCTCAATATATAGTTTGTTTAAAACGTTTGCTGACGAGTCTTGTTTCATTGCTGCACACAAGAATTTGCTGTATTCTGCTGGAATTGAACCTTGTCTAAATTATGAGCTGGTTGCCGTTATTGCATGGCTCAAGCAACTGATCCACCTGAAATTACTCAGAAAGCTCACGAACCTGCGGGCGCAACCTATGAAGCACCACGCACACGCACACACACACACACACACAGAGTCAGCTGACCGCTGACAGTATACACTATGTGTTTCCGTTTTAAAGATGCACGTTTTTGTGTCTTTTGGTGTGTGTTTGTGTGTTTATTTCAGCTTTGTGTGTGCAGCCATGCATTCCTTGACTGGCAAGTAACTTCTGTGTGTGTGTGCGTGTGTACGTGCATTGTGTTTTGCTCTCAGGTAACCGGATAGCAGTTTGGATAGATGACAGAGTATTTCTCAATGGAAATGGCACAAATTCGCTGAACTGGTTTGAGAATTCAACCTCAGGTAATCAACCGATAGAGAAACTAAACTCTGCAACCTCTTTCATGCTTCTGCAGCCAATCAGAACGGACTGGGATGCCATATCCTGTTAGTTTGTGTGTTCAGTAACTCCAGTAAGTCACTGCGTCCTTGTGGAAATGACCGCTATGATAAAAGAAAATGTCTGATGTAATTAGGCATTAAATCAAACTTTGGACATGGATCTGCTGCTAGCGTAGTTTAAATCAAGTCTAATGATGTTCAGCATTTGGTTGCAACAATGAGCTCACACTGTGTTTGGAGGAAATTAAAGCATATTAGCTTAGGACGGACAGCTTATGTCTTTTTAATCATTTAAAGCAATAAGCGATGGATAGTCTTCTGTTTGTGATACAGTACCATCTATAAATGTCAGCAAGCCTGGTAAATAGATGCAAAATGCGCTGTAAAAAAATAATGTCTTTATTGTTTATCCTCTTGAGCTTTCACTCAAATATGAACAGAACAAAAATATAATCTTTAAAAATAACTGAAAGGAGAAAAGAAATTCTTATCATGAAGCTAACACTTTTCACAATCGACCTGGTGGTGTCTGATCATAGTTTTGGAGACTTTCTGACCCCAAAACCCAACGAGCGTCTGTGATTCTCCAGCTGTGATGCTTGGAGTTTCTTTGGCAACTCGAACCATCATCCTCACCATGCCTGGAGTCAAAATACACACACTAATGTCCTCTTCCAGGCCAACTCAGAACAATATTTATTTCATGAAAAGAATTTATTTTTCCTTTCTATTATTTTACTTTCATCAAAGTTTGTTAATATTTTGAATGAAAGGTGAAGAGGATAAACATAAAAACATTTTTTCACGGCCCATTTTGCTTTCATTTAGCAAGGGTGCCAATATTTGTGGAGGGCGCTGTATATAGAAATATTGACCAGCCTCGATCATAAATCAGTGTGTGTGTGTGTGTGTGTGTGTGTGTGTGTGTGTGTGTGTCAGTGGGGAAGGTATTTGCCAAAGGAATGCGAGGCTGCAGATTCCTCTTAAGCCCGTTTGAGAGTGAAACCTGAAATCACTAGAGGATGACAATGCAGCTGTCACTTTTTTTTTTTTTTTTTTTNTTTTTTTTTTTTTTTTTTACCTTAAAAACAAAGGTGAAGCTCTGTGCATCTCATATTACCGGCTGGAGTGTCTGTCTTCCTCTTTCTCTCTCTCTCCTCACTCTTTCTCTTTGTCTTCACTCTTTATCTTGCCTTCGCTCTCTCTTTTTATAGCCAGTTTACAGCACACACACTTTGTGCCTTGAGAGGCTCATAAATTTAGCACAAAAACAAGCTACACCTTTCATATTACAGATTAGGATTGCAATCAATTATTATTGATAGAAATAATTCATCATTGTAATTATTCTATTAATCTTTGTGTATACAATTCAACAAATGCCTTCTGAATTCGCCAGTAGCTCATTTGACATCTACAAAATTATGTATTTTGTCCTGACAGTGTCTTCAAAACCCAAAAGGATTAAATTCACAGTGACATAAATCTGGAAAACTGAAATCAGGAAGTGTTTGGCATTTTTGTTGACACTGACCTTGTAAATGTCTAAAATATCTAATCAATTATTATTGTTAGCAATTTTTCTGTCAACTCGCAAATCAATTGATCAAGTGATTGTTTCAGCCATTTTTGTTACTTCTCCATATCTGCCATCATAGACCCTGATACAGATACTTTATCCTTTATTAACGGATACTTTATTAACAGTTTGCCCATATATCAGCCTGGATCTTCATATTGTATATTATTATAGACACATCATACAAACCACTGATTTTATTAGAGTATATTATATGTCTGATTCTTCCCTGTTATGCCAACAAACCACGACTGATTTCTTTTTTTTTTTAAGGGTCATATAATTGTTCTTCATCTTATAGCATGAGTTCATGTTGAACATTGTCAAAGCATAAAAACTTTGATGTCTGTAAAAATGCATTAAATGAGATAAACCCAAAGGTCCTGAACTGCCCTGAAAGCCAGCGGCGGCTTGATGCAGCCGGCCAATCACAAAAGACATTATTAAGGATGCTGAGTAACAATAAATCAACATATTTACCAAGTTAAAATAATAAGAATACGTAGTTTGTTGCAAAAATTTGCCCGCTGCTTCAGCAATTAACTTTCTGACACACAGTCGCTATATGAAAGAAAGTGAAAGAGGAGGGAGGGGGAGACTCTTCAAACATCAGCTTGATGGTTTAACGGCATGTTTGAGCAGCAATGGTTGAGCGAGAGAGAGAGAGAGAAAGAGAAAGAGAGAGAGAGAGAGAGAGAGAGAGAGAGAGAGGTGGAAATAAAGACAAAGGCGACAGACAGAATGAAAGGTAGAGAGGAAGGGTGTGTCAACACGAGGTTAATGGTTTGTTGGGTGAAGTCTCAGTGTTCTGACTCCGTCGTATGAACATAACGCAGTCGGAGCGGCTCTTTATCTTTTGGAATAATGGAGTTTTTATTAACTGAGACAGACAGAAGAGAAGCAGGACTTTCCATTCTTCTTATCGCCATTACATAACTCGCCGCCTTTTCTTTTTTAATACCAGCAGCAGGCAGTCCACTCCCACTACTGTCATTCATACAGTTTCATCAAGGTGTGTGTGTGTGTGTGTGTGTGTGTGTGTGTGTGTGTGTGTGTGTGTGTGTGTGGCAGCAGGGGGGTGATATTTCAGTCACTGATGATGATAAGACATTGGTGAGAAATGATCCAGCTCTCCAGTGCATACAGATTAAAATAACAGAAATTGCTAGTAGGTAGATGCGAGCAGATCTACTGAGACAACCTGTCTGTCTGTCTGATTTTCTACCCGTCTCACCACTATGTCAGACAGACAGGTTAGCAACAGCCTGTCAGACATCAAGCACCACAGACAAATTCCTCATGGCCATCCTTGCGCCAAAGCAACTGATTATCCATTTGTCCAGAAAACTAAACTCCATGCAACAACTTAAGTGACAATTTTAGTGTTTAATAGAACTAGTGCATTGCTTGTTCAAACAGACTTTACGGTGTGCGCTGCAGCCTGCCATAATTTTGTTCTGTATGTCCTCGTGAGCTAGCTTTGTTTGCTGTACGTGGTTGGGTTGAGATCGTGGCACTGGACCGGAGCATATCCTGCCATGCAGACTACTTTTTATCGGCACAGCTCAATTCAAGAACCGCTCATCCAAACAACTTCACACACGGCCCTGAGCAATACACCTGCCAATTTTCAACTTTTTACAGTGCTGGGTTCTAGAGATATTGGTGCCACAGACAGAGATTTCTGCCTTTATAATTAGATCTTAAACTTGGTAACCAAGCACAGCTCCTTCTCTATCATGTTACTTTGAGTTTCACATTATTAAAGTGCTTAAATCTTCCCAGAATGAGTCCTTAAGTGTCTGTAGCTCACGTTACAGGCCTTAATGCTGATGCTTTTAGTCAGATCCAATCCTTTTTTGTCTTGATGGTTCACATTCATGTAAGTGACCTGCATCTGAACACACAGCTCTGCCCTCAAAGAACACGCATGCGCACATTCCAAAAAAAAAAAAAAAANCAAAAAAAAAAAAAAAAACTGTATCTAGATCCTGATCTAGCGCTGCATCAAAATCTACTCAACTCTTCCTTGACCCAATTCTTATCTAGCTACAGAATTTCATCAAAATCTGCCTGTTAGCATTTGAGATGAATAACCTCCTTGATGGAGGCAACAACAGTCCTTCCACTGCCAACGCCTCAATGGCTCAAGCTCCCCCTATTGCACAAAAATTCATCAAAATCCATGTTACTTTTCTGAGATATCCCTCTGACAATCAGACAAGTGTGGGTGAAAACATAATTCCATCCATCGCCATCCAACACAGCGCCATTAATTACAAAATCACATTAAACATCATCCTATTACAGAAGAATGAAATCATGTACCGTCGCATCTCATCACATGATCAGAGCAAGCTTTACGTCATCAACAAAGTTCTATTTCCTGTTTTAAAAAAACATCAAATAATAAAAATGGACTCAGCCATTTCTTGCTCAGTTTCTTTGAATACACTATATTCTTAGGTTGGATAGAACCTTTTCCATAAATAATAATTATTATTTATAATAATATACTTAATAATACATATAATAATAATAATACATAATTTTTCTCAAGTCTATTGATTCTAGCAGGCAGGTTCTTTCTCCTTCCCATGTGCCTTTGTGCCAGGGTGTTGCCGCGGGTTCCTGTTGGCATGGCAAAGAAGAAGTAAACATCAGCTGATCTCTGTGTGACTTTGTGTGGTGTCTGTCTGTCTGTCTCTCTCTCTCTCTCTGTCTCTCTCTCTCATCTTCTACCTCCTTCTTGTCTTCTGCTCTTCCTTTAATTTCTGTCCTCTCTCCTGCCTCTCCTACCAGTCTCCTTTTTTCCCTGTTCATCTTTCCTTCCTCATTCCTGCTTTTCATCTCATACTGTATCTCAATTCCATCCCTCCTTCCATTCCTTTCTCTTCCTCCTTTCCTCTTGTCTCAGACCTCCTACCTTTGATCATCTCCTGTCTCTTCCTTCATTCCTGTTTCTTTTCCTCTCACCCTTCATTCTTTTTCGTTTATCTTCTCCTTCCTTCCCCTGCGTTTGTCCCTTGCTTTTGTCCCTTCCTTCTGTTTCCCCAACTTCCTCTATCTTCTCCCTCCTTCTTTATTTCTTTTCTTTCTACAAAAGACTTCTTCTTTGTTTCCTCTCCTCCCTCCCAGTCAGCTCCAAAAATATTCTTTTACAAGTGGCCGGTTTTGATTCGTTTTGTGTGTCTATGTGATTATGTTTGTCTCAGAGAGAGAGAGAGATACAGTGTGTGTGTGTGTGTGTGTGTATCACCACCAACAGTCACCTGAGGCTGCCTATTTTCCTGTCAGAAGCACAACTTCTCTGGAATCAACCACTCCCACTGTGCTCACGCGTGCAAGCAAGCATGGGCACAGTGGGAGCGCGTGCACATGCACACACACACACACACACACACACCTAACTACCAGGAACTATTAAACATCATATCAGTGATGTGACTAAAACCTTACTGAACGTCACATCACATTACAGCCTCTCATTGTGCTTTGTAATGTGAGTGTGTGTGTGTGTGTGTGTGTGCATGCGTGCGTGCGTATGTGTAATTTAATTGTGTATGGTTATCACTCAAGTCATAACTCCTTTGAGGGAAAGCTTATATTTTACTGCACACATGCACCACAGCTAATTATATACAGACAAAGGATTGATTATAAAACACAGTAATGTAGCCCTAACTGTTGTTTATGGTGACTCTGTGTGTGTGTGTGTGTGTGTGTGTGTGTGTGTGTGTGTAAAAGCTGGGCAGGGCTGGTTTTTGAAAACAATTTAGTATTCCACACACACACACACACACACACAGCTGCTCTGCCTCAGTTCACCTTCAGTCTGCCCTACTGGACAAACATGTACATGCATACATAGATCACATGTGCACGCATGCGCCCGCACAAGCGCACACACATACACATGCACGTTTTGACTTTGCTGACTCGGGGGAAAGGATGGCAGGTCAACTGTTATCATAAGTGACATTTTCGTTTAAAGTCAACAATCGACAAGGAGAATAAATGTAATAAACTATATTCAAATTCTATTGGTGCAGTAAGTTTCAGAGAGAGAGAGAGAGAGAGAGAGAGAGAGAGAGAGAGAGATTAGATGAAGAAGGGGACAAATGGCAAGGAAAGCAGGAAATGGAGGCAAAGAAAGTGGGAAAGAGCAAAGGACAAAGACAGAGATAAAGGGACAAAGAGACATGAAGGATGGAAAGAGGGGAGAGGATGAGCAAAAGGACAAAAATGAAATGGTGGAAGTACAGGAGGAAGGAGAGGGGGAGGGAGAGGAAGCAAAATGTTCAAAAAAAAATAAAAGAGACAGAAGAAAAGGATGAACAGAGCTGAGGGGAAGAATGAGATATCAGAGCATGAAGTGAAAAGTCCAGAGTGCTGACAGGATGGAGGGATGAATGAGGAGAGGTGGAGGAGCAAGGAAAGTCAGTGGCTCGTAATGTCACTCCTAATATAACTGAGACAGAAATCAATACGCTGTCTCTCTGCTGTAAGTCCTGCTTTCCAGAGGTGGAATTATAAAGTCCAATGAACAGGCTTCAAATCCTAATTTCTGTTTTTATTTACCTGCATCAAATCTGAATTGGCGTAGCAACACCTACAACAACTCCATATCAAGACTAAACTCTATATGTTCTAACTATGTGGCCTGGCATTCTTTTTGTGTGTGTGTCCTGGCATCCATGGTTCCTGCGCTTTCAAGTTGACTGCACACTTCAACTCCGGGGCTTTCGGTGGCGCTGTAGGATGAAGCTGCTCTTAACTGCAGGAAACGGGAAAACAAACCCAGCGGAAACAGCAGTGGTTTGCTGTTCAGTCACACACAACAAAACATGGAAGCAGCAAAAACACAGTTGTTGAGTTACAAAGGGGAGAACTGCTGTTATTTTCCCGGGCTGCAAGACGAAAAAAGATCTTCACCAGTGTTTGTTTCTCTCTCTCTCTCTCTCTCTCTCTCTCTCTCTCTCTCTCTCTCTCCCCTGTCCTACCTGCTTCACCTTCCTCTGCACCTCTTCTCTTGGCCAATCATCGATGAAGGTGCATTTACATCACACAAATACGGCCACATGATCAACCTTCAAAAGCGGCCTGCGTGGCCGGTTGTTTTGGCTGCAAATACGTCACAATTTCTGTGAGCCCACTATCCCATCCACATCCATGTTAAACATAAACCAGCCTTAAGGATTCAGTTAGAGGAAAGGTCAGGAGGTCATCAAAATTATTGGAACCGTGATGATCTACGGCCAATTTATCTATAAAGACAGAATCTCTGTCTGTGGCACCAACATCTCTAGAACCCAGCACTGTATGAAGTTGATATTCGGCAGGTTTATTGCTCAGGACCCAAGGACATGCAGTGTCATGTGTGAAGTTGTTTGGATGAGCAAACTCTCGAACTGAGCTGTGCCAGTAAAAAGTAGTCTGCGTGGCAGGATATGCTCCGGGAGCAGCAGCATGTCATTTCTTTTCATTTACACTGCCCGGCCAAAGAAAAAAGTCACACTCTAATATTTCGTTGGACCGCCTTTAGCTTTGATTACGGCACGCATTCACCGTGGCATCATNCACTCTAATATTTCGTTGGACCGCCTTTAGCTTTGATTACGGCACGCATTCACCGTGGCATCATTTCAATAAGCTTATGTAATGTCACAAGATTTATTTCTGTCCAGAGCTGCATTAATTTTTCGCCAAGATCTTGTATTGATGATGGGAGAGTCGGACCACTGCATAAAGTCTTCTCCAGCACATCCTTCCAGGTTTTAATAATGCGTTGGACAGTTCTTAACCCAATTTGAGTAGTTTCAGCAATCTCCTTAGTTGTTTTCTTTGCTTGATGCAGGCCCTTGACCCTTCTGAAACAGAGTAACATCTTTTCCACGACCACAGGATATGTCTTCTGACATGGTTGTTTATGAAATGAGAAGCTACTCACTGCATCAGTTAGGGTTAAATAACTTGTTGCCAGCTGAAACATATTAATCACTGCAGTAATTATCCAATGGAAGGCTCTTACATTCATGCTTAGTCAAATCCAGGTGGCAACTTTTTTTTGGCCAGGCAATGTATTTCGTTAATGCTTTCATACACACATACAAAATAACAACCCCTAGCATATACACACATTCCATGAACGAAAGGAGCAGGAAGAAGAACAAAGTCTTATAAATACCTGCCCCTTTCTTCACGACAAACATAAACTCTAGGTTTTTGTAACAAAACTTCAATGAAGATGGTCTACCCTTTACTACATTAATTTAATCACAATAATTAATTTAATCACAACCAAAAGACAAATGATCAAAATAAATATACTATCCATCAGACAGCTTAACATNAATTTAATCACAACCAAAAGACAAATGATCAAAATAAATATACTATCCATCAGACAGCTTAACATTTTTCATATTCATAACAGCCAAATATTCTTTCTTTACACATTTTCTTAAATTGAAAGATATTAGAACAACCTTTTAAATCATCATCTAATGAATTCCACAGCATATGCTCTGATCCAGTCTCAACCCAACCCCGTACAGCAAACAAAGCTAGCTCATGAGGACATGCAGAGGTTGTTTGAGAAGTTGAAGTTGTTTTAACGTCGCTGTGCAAGTAAAAAGTAGTTATGTTTCACTAGAAGCTCAACTTTATGTTGTACTGGAGCTAACAATGCTACCAGGAGATAATGCTATTCTTAGTAAACCAAGATAGCAAGCATTGCTAACCTGCAATAGCCATGCTGCTACTGCTGTTAGCCACCAAACACAACTACGCAAATGTCATATTATCTACAGTTACAGATAAATAGTTTGTTGTTAAACACTGAAAGGAAATGGAGTTGGAAGAGTTTATGAAGTTCTAGCTTAGTATGAAGAGAAAAGTGGCACACACCATAAAGTCCGGCCCGTTCCGAACAGGCACATTTTCAAAAGGCACTGCACACAAAGCTAGCTCATGAGGATGTGCAGAACAAAATTATGGCAGGTACACCATAAAGTCCAGCCCCTTCCGAACAGGCACGTTTTCAATGTCCACTACACTAGTTTGATCAAATCCAAATATTACTTTTCTCAATGTCTTGCAAAGCTAGTTTCAGTAATTTATCAAGTCAAACGTGGGGAATTTTGACCTCATGACGGAGCAACAGGAAATGTCAGGGTATTCTCAAAAGATTACAAATCATCCTCCAGGAACCAGGAATGTCTGAGCCAAGCTTCAGGACAATTCATCCAGTAGTTTTTCTAGACATTTCACTCTGGACCAAAGGTTTGGACATACAGACTGACAAGACCAACCCAGAACCACGCTGTTTAGCATGGCTATAATTTAAAAAAAAAAGAAAATAGTAATGCTAATATCTTTCCAACAACTTTTCGAACGTATTCATGCCAATGTTTAGACACCAAGTCATCCATCCATTCATCCATCTTCTATAGCCAGTTATCTTTTGTGGGTTCATGAGGGGTTGGACCCTATTCCAGATTTTTCATTTCTTTTTCGCCCAATCTGAGTTTGGACTGTTGGAGGAGACCAACGCAGACAAGAAATCATGAAAACTCCACACAGTCATCTGGAGGATTCAAATGGTTATAACTACAGTATAAAATCATTACATTGAAAGCAATTCAACGCACACTAAGAAAGCACAGAGGTCTCTACTCAGCCCTACTCGCTGCTGTTTTAACATGGCAGCCTGTCGCCATGTGCTCACTGTGGAAATTCATTCCACAGTAACAACAATTTTAGCTCGGGCAGCTCACATAATGACCTACAATCAGCAACAAGCCTCCAAACTACACACACAACCAATCACATCCTCTGATCTTCACAGACCCTTTATCGTGCCCCGAGGTCAACTTCAGCCCAACAGCTACTCTCTACGTAATTAAAAATGACTTTGCTCTTTCTGTGCATGTGTTGTGTGTGTGTGGTGTGTGTAGATGTGCAGATGGCAGGAGTGCCCTTGTTGGTTCTCTGCCATGTTGGAAAAATACTCGGGTAGGATGCCACAAGCTCTAAATTGCTCTGAATCTCTCTCTCTCTCTGACAGACACACACACACACGCACACACACACACACACACACAGTCTACCTCTCCCTCTTTATCTCCCAGCACAAATGACTCACATGTTCTGCACCCTGTTCTCACCGCAGAACGTCTGCAAGTTCCATCATGTGAGAGCCCAAATGTTTTAGCATCATGATTAAATGAAAAATGTCAAACATTTGCATGTGTTCATCTTATTGCGTGGATCAAACCTACGGCCTTTTGCTTGCACGTCGTGCTTTGCTACTGCAGCAAGGTGACACTGTTATCAGAAAAGCGAGCCCGGCGGAGTGAGAATAACTTAAAGCAACAGTCCTGCATTTAAAGAAATCCTCTTGTTCTGACCCCGTCAGATGAGAGGAGAGATATTAATTTCATCTGTGTGCATGCGTGTATGTGCATGTGTGTGTGCCAGGACGCAGACAGGTGCAGGACACATTTAGGCTGGCTTAGCACAAAGACTGGAAGCTAGCCTAGCTCCATTAAAAGGGGAAAAGGACACCTTGGGCTCTGCATCCACGAAACTCGGCTGACTCTTTGAAGGAGTGCTGACTTGCATTCTCGCTAACAAGATAAAACGTGTAAATCAGGTGGCTGTGGAGTGTAAAAACCCCACGCAAAGCAAACCTGGACACGATAAATCCAGGATTCATAGGGTTAGATGATAAAGCAATAAATAGATGAATCAAATATCAAAATGCTGTCTAATTATAGGTCTATATATATGTATATCTGTTTGTCTATCTGCCAAATTCGACTATCCATCAATCTATCCTTCTGTGTGTGTGTGTGTGTGTGTGTCTGTGTGTGCGTGCGTGCGTGCGTGTTGTGTAAATGTCATCCAACCTCGTAGGAAAGTAAAAGAGAAACAGATGGCATTTGTAACATAAAGGGAGGAAGGAGAAAGAGTGTAAAGCAAAGGATGGAGATGGAGTTAGAGACATGGAGTGTGAGTGTGTGTGTGTGTGTGTGTGTGTGTCCTGTTTGACATAAATCACAGCAGGTTTCAGTCTCAAATGTGGTTTCTCATCACTCAGGGAAAAGGGACACGTTCCGTTGTACTTATGAGTCACCTGAAGACTTTTTTTCCTTACACAACATCCATGTATCTATGACGACCGCATCGCCTCTGGTTTCACAAGTTGCAAAAGCATTTATGACAAATAAGTACGGTGACGTGACAATGCAATGCTGAAACCAATAAATGAATCAATGAGTCAACTGACAGAAACTTGATGAAACTTTTGTTGAAGAATTCAATTTTTGTTTTTTGTCATTTATTCAGTTAAAAAAAAACTCTAAATATTCCCTGCTTTTGTTTCTTATCTTTGTAAATTGAAGAGATGTCTTTAAACTGTTTTTTGTAGTTTGGCCAACAGTTTAAAACAAAAAAAAAAAAGATGCGAGTTTAACATAACTTTTAACAATTTGAGTACACATGCATGTATAATTAACAAAATATTAAATTGTGAAAAAATTATTAGCAGAAGCCTTAAATTAAGGACTTTGTAGGAGTAGATGCAGCAATATTTCTCATTATTTAAAACACTTTAAAGGGGCCAAGCAGCAAACGCCTCTTCATTCCGTGATGTCTCGTAATGAGGGTCGAGTGATAAGTTCTGAGCCTGGCAGATAAGGAAGTGGACTGGGATATTTCCTGGGGTGTTTTTGCACATCAGCTGCATCCATTTAAGCTCCATAAGTTTATCTTCTATGTTCAAATGGGATCCAAAGCTCAGTGAGTTTTACAAGACAGACAAACAAGGCCAAAACGCAGCTTACGTACTTACTGGCTGCTTTTCACGAATGTGGCTTTGAATGACTTCAAAACCCACCATGCACAAATAGACCTCTTCCCAACAAGAAAAGGTCTTTAGCTGAAAACTGTTCGGCGTCAGATGATGACATCATATCAGCTGTGGATGATTTTGTTTTTGGATAGCCAAAAAAAGGACTTCTGTTAAAGTGGGCTAAAATCTGTCCAGGATCGCTAGCAGAAGTGTGTCAAATTGGAAGGAGATTATGTCTGAGAACAGAGCTGATTTAGAGATTTCTATGCTGGCTCAGGACTTTTCAGTCAGCACTCTCTTAAGAAATGTGAGCTAAAACGGTTTGGTAACTCTGACGCTACGTGGAAAGGGAGAATATCTGCGTAGAGTTTCACAAACTTGAAGTGAGAGTTCGTGCATTGGGTTTTTTTGGCCACGTTTTGATCGGAAGTACAGCAATGTCTTAAGTTTCCTGGTTAATCTGGACAAAAAGTCGCGTTCAGAGCTGGCTGGGAAAAAAAAGTTCCAGCTAACGATGAACATCTGAGAGCAGTGAGACAGACAGGCAGCAAAGGGCAGCCTGCCTAACAAACATCAAAGAGCACACAGCTGGTAAAATCCACCCCCATCCAGACCCGCTTGCCCTCTCTGATGGCCCACTTCCAGTTTTAACCTTCCCTCATTCATTACCCAATCAGCATCATCAGCAATGACATCCAGTCATTTCACCACCAGCCATTAATAACCAATCATCAGTCAATCATTTTATGAGTTTCTATGGCCGTTTCCATTGGATTTACTTAATTATTTACTGCTTTTAATCATCTTAACCCAGAAAAATCCAGATTATCTCTGATTTTTCAGCCATTCCCAATTTTTCAGGATTATTCAGTTCATTCACAAATTATGTAGGTTATCCAAGTTGATCTTAGGATAAATCAAGAATTTACGGAAATGTCAGAATTGTTCTCAACATTTTAGGACTATTATCTAGTTTGTGGTGTACCAGATTATTAGCCATAAGGGAGGAAAAGATATAAACATGGGGGTTATGCTTGGGGCAAGTGTGAATGTTAATGAAAAAAGAATGAATCACAACTAAGAATGAATGTGACAAAGTATGGCGTCATCACTTTCTAACTTCTTCAGTATCAACCAACTTTTCATCTTTGATTGATATAATTGCAGCACAAAGGTTAATAAGAAGATATCAAACATATACTAAGTGTATGATTATTTTCAGAAAATGTTAATTATTGTTACATAAAACATAAAGACACTATTCTTGAACAAGAACAAAATAAAATTTAGAAAAAGAGACGAAACCTTCAAATAACGTTAAGACTTAATGGAAATATTCGGCGAATAAATCGGTTGTTTTAATAAAATGCAAAAATAACAAAGATTCAAAAAAAGAAAGAAAATGAACCGTGATATGATCTAGATCGTTTCTAACGACAGAGAAGTGTATTTATTGTAATTTTATTTAATTGTCTTACCTTCATGTCGTTCATGATGAGCTGGAAAAGCCCTCCCAAGGCGCTGCATTCCTTCTCTATTCCCGCATCCATTTTTTCCACGGACTCGGGGAAAAATCCTCTTTAACTTTCCAACACGAAAACTTTTTACCCTCCAAAAAAAAAAATCACCAACCAGGTTATAATACGCTCCAGCGGAACAATCAATACGGCTCTTTATTTAAGCGCAAGAACCGAGTTACAACACCCGGAGGGCAAAGTCCACCTTAAAAACAGCCAAAATCAGCAGTGGAAAAGGAAAAATCGAGGAAAAAAAAAAAAACACACGAGTAAAATCCAGGTCGGGGAGAGAGAGAAAGAATCTCAATACACTGTGATGGTCTCTCAACCAAACCCCGCTGCGGCTCTGAACTAACGTTGGCTTCAGTCAGCCGATGCTTCCAGCCGGCCAACTAGATAAACGTCCGAGAAAACGCCACATCCTGGCTGATTACAGAACAGCCTGTCTGGGAAAACGTCTGAAGCTGTTTTTTTGTACTTTAACACGGGTTAGTTTAACGGGAAACGCTGTTAGCGGCTAGCTAACTTGGCTAGCGAGCGTTAACAACCTGTGTGACTGAGTGTCTTCCCAAACGAAAACAGAGTCCGCGAGCAAGTAATTAGCCAACATAAAACGTTATTCTTCTTATCGGGTATCCGCTTCGGATTAAAAATTTTCTATTTTTTTCCTTTTCGATGCGTTTTGGGCTATTTCACCCTGTTTTCTAGCGAGTAATAAGGAGCTGTTCACCCGTTTTCCTCCAGTTTCTCCACCGGGAGTCACTGAACAATCTGAGTCAAACCTGAGTATGAAGTTACACAAAATGACTGACGGTACATCCGGTAGACCCTTTCAAATTAAAAACCTATTACCGTATATACTGGAGTATACACCGATTTTTTTTTATTACCAAATTTCACAAAGCAAATCGGGGGGTCGGCTTATACACGAAAAATTCAAATTTGATCGCAGAGAAGGAAATTTCCAGGGGTGGAAATACTACCCATTACCACTACCCATAGAAAATAGTCTAAATCATACCTTAGAATGAGATATTTCCTGACTAAACATCTTATCCAGCACATTTTGTGATGGCCAGTAAATACTGTTGTGATTGGTCAAAGGCAAAAGAATGGGCCAATGAGAGACGACCTTATAAAATTGTTGTTTCCTATACCGGTATGGTAATGTTATTTGATAGTTTTGTGTAACATCATGTTTTGTGCTTTATTAGCAAGAAGATTGAGTTAAGATACAACACAGAATGGAAACTACTCGGACTCAGAAGAGGAAAAGAGATGGCACTGTATGACATTTGGTGATTCATAACAAAAGCACAACAATAAAACATGTCCAAAATGAGTTATGTATTATTTACAAATTATATTAATGTTCAGATGTACAGAATTAAATTATAGCAAAACAAATCTGGAGGCTGGAAATGTTAATGTCAGCTAATGTCAGTTACAGTAATCAGCTGCTGAAATAAATATCATGTTTACAGGTACCGGTAAATGGATTATTTTCAGAAAATCAGAGGAATACTATGACAACCCAGAAAAAACAGGTAATTTGCTAAACAAATACATTGACGGAACAACATCAGGGGGTTGGCTTATATACAGGTTTCTTTAAAAATCTAAATTTGCAGGTCAAAATCTGGGTCGGTTTATACGAGCGTTTTTCTTTTTTAACATATACTCGAATATATACGGTAAAAAAAAATTCTCTCTCCGTTAGTGCTACATTTAAGCTACCCAATTCGTGTGTGTGTGTGTGTGTGTGTGGGGCACTTAAAGAATATGCATTGTAAGACAAACAGAATTATGTCCTTGTTCAATTTAGATGTTTCAAAAGAAAGTCTTTTAAGTTTAGCGTTTTAAAGTACTTCAAGGCCATCTATTCATTTAAGAGGAATGGAATTCACAAACTTCCGAGGATTTTAAGGCCAGTGGGAGCTCCAGGCACTAAACTGCATGAATCTGTTTCACACAAATCATTTTACAGTTTTGCATAGTTATTTCATAATTCAGTCATCATCCCATGAGCTTACTCGTAATTGCTGTGATATCATAACAAAAGCAAAACAATAAAACACATCTAAAATGAGTTATTTATTATTTACAAATCTATATTAGTGTTCAGATGTACAGAATTAATTTTAACCAAACAAATCTGGTATTTTTATAGTTTGTATCATCTATTTAAAAATGCTTTCCATATTTTATAACTAGATATCCAATTACTTTTGTCTGTTCTAACAGGGATTTTGCAGGTTGAAGAAAAATATAGAAAATAAAATCTCAGTTAACATGTATAAGTGTTAAAATTCTATGTAAATTTTAACAAATCTCAATGAATCGCAAAATGATTNGTGTGTGTGTGTGTGTGTGTGTGTGTGTGTGTGTGTGTGTGTGTGTGTGTGTGTGTGTGTGTGTGTGTGTGTGTGTGGAGAATCCGCGGCAGCCCGTCAGGGTGGAGCTATGTTGAACTGAAAACATCCTTACTTCTGAATGAACTTTCTGTTGACAGACAGCCTGTAAAAAATGAGCAAAATACTCAAAACACACAAATACGCAAATACACACATATACACAAATGCAGAAGAGAAATATTGAGCTATACAAGCAAGCTTCGATTTCCAACATGAAAAAATGACTCAGTAAAGTGTTGGAGTTGTACTCGGATATGTAACTGATTCATTGTTTTACTTCTTCCTTCCCTGTCAAAAGTAATGAGCTCCTCTCATCCTTCCTCTTCCTCCTCTTCCTCCTCCTCCTCCTCCTCCTCCTCCTGCTGTCCTCTCTCACTACAACTGCTATGTGTAATTGTAAAGCAGAAAATGGAAAAAGCAAATAGAAAGATTTCCAACATGGAAATATTCAAGCCAGCAGTACCAGCTGTAGTTTAGGCTCGAGTCACATGACTTTGACTCGACTTTGACTCAAGTCACAAATTCGCTGATTCGAGACTTGACGTAATACAAAAGACTTGCAACTCGACCTTGACTTTGACAGAATGGCTTGTGGCTTCAGATTAACTTGAGCCTATTGATTCAGAAAGGCATGAAGGACCATACCGGTGATTTTGCACGTAGCCTATTAAATACTACACACACACAGACATAATGTTACTGACAAGTATTTTCCAAAATATAAAACCGTATTTTCGTAATCCAGTTTTTTGTTTGTTTGTTTTGTGGGGTTCTGTTTGTTTTTCCAAATCTCCTAATTTCCTAATTTTTCAAGATCAAATGTTCAGGTGATAAAGTCACCTTAAAGGACCATACCATCCATTTTGCATGTTTGAGCCTAATATACAGGCAGTCCCCGGGTTATGAACGAGTTCCGTTCCTACAGCTGTCTTTAAGTCGGATTTGTACGTAAGTCAGAACAGTTACTTTAGATGCATATCTAGGGTATATATTTTACCTTTCTATGCATAAGAAACACTTCCAGATATACTAGAACATCTTAAACATAATAATACTGCTGAATCGCTGACAATGCATAATGTTTTGACATGCGTCGTAAAGTAGTGTGCCATTGCTATTACAAAACGTTGTATGTAACTTGAATTTTTAATTTAATAGGCTTTATAGTGGTCGGTTTGTAAGTATGAATTGTTCTTAAGTTGGGGACTGCCTGTATTCAATTTTCATACATGTTACGTTACTGGCAATCATTTCCCAAAGCATACTACTGGAACAATGAATTAAAAATGTTTTTCCTACCTTCCAGACTGCCATTGGTTTCAGTTCATTCTGGTACGCTATTAAAATCAACTTGTTGATACTTGAAACATTCTTGGGATAGGTAATCCATCATCGCCAACAAGACGTGTATTCAGGGTTTTTTTTTTTTTCGAAGTTTCGTAATTTTAGCATTTAAGCATAATAAAAAGCACTGAGTGAATGTATGTCTCCACCGGGGAATATAGTCCCAAAAGAAGACCTGCGTTTATCAAAAAATTTAAACAACCATGACTTCATAAGGCTGTGTAACTATTAGCAGGTGAAACATGGATTTTTAAGGTGGGTGTATCACTTGAATATTTGATTTTGAAAGATTAAAGAGATTTTGCAAAATATCAGGAAAGTCGAAATATGGTTTTATCCTTTGGGAAATGATTGTCAGTAACCTTATGTGTATGAAAATTGAATATATTAGGCTCAAACATGCAAAATGTGTGATATGACCCTTTAAAATTCAATGTTTCGCCTGTTAACATGTACATACAAATGCAGAAGACAGTTGTTTTTTTAAATTTCTCAGCAAAAGCTGTCTTCTCCTGGGACCACCAGTATATTCCCTGGCAGAGACATACCACCATCCTCCATATATTTTCCATGCTTCACACTGAATCATTTAAGTAAAGTAACTTCGACAAAAAATTGAATAAATGTCACATTCCTATGCTATCTCAAGCAAGTCTCTACAAGTTTATCTTACCGGCATGTTGGAGTCTGAAAGGTAGGAAAAACTATCCATGCAAGACATGAGACTTGCAAAACAATGATATGGTTCCTCCTCTGTCCAGGCTAGTATCAGTACACCAAACTTGTATTTAAGTTCAGTACTTGAGTAAATATACTTACTACTTCCTGTTATTTTCCACCTCTGTTGTTTGGAATGTAAGAAATCAATCAAAGAAATTAATAGATGACAGGAGTAATACTGGCTTTTTTTTTTTATCCCTCAATCACCTCAGCAGCAGCCATGAATGGAAGCAACAGGAAATGACTGTTCCACATCCTTTCCTGCTATCAGCTGTTTGTTGTGTAACTTCATGTCACCTCATAACACAAACAGCAGGAAGTATTAGCTGAATCACATCTTAGTGTTAAAACAGAGACATAATATTTGACTTAATAATTAGCATCATATTTTTCAGTCTGTCCACAGTGAAACAACAGTGGGACAGTCTGTGTGGACACTGATGCTTTGGTTTCCATGGAGATAAGACCATGGTTCATGTGTTGTTGGCGGCCCTGTGATTTGTGATTCAGAAAAACATGCACACGCATACACATACACACACACACACACACACACACACACACACACACACACACACACAGGCTGGCTGGCTGCCATGGTAATCAGACCTGCAGGAAGCTGGTGCTGATTCACCCAGCTTGTTGCTGGGTGAATCAGCATAACATAGAGAACATACACACACACACACACACTTTAACTATAACTCATTAGGGAGCCTGTTAAACTGCTTTTATACAGTTTGATCTTCTATCTCAGGGATTTCCGATCTGTGGGGCGGGCCTTCCTGGGGGGCTTGAGCACATGTAAAGGGAGGCATGAGCTAACAGATTTTAGGAAAATAAAAAAGATGAAAGAACAGGCAGGTAAGCACACCACATGTATATAATCCTTAAAAACTGAGTTCTTTAGGCCCTCTATATCAGTAGGGGGCACAGTTGTCTTGTCTCAGCATGGGCTCCAGAAACAACGCCACTCCCAGAACTGCTAATGGTGGTGAGGAGAAAAACCATGGATGGAGTAGATTTAGCAAAGAAAAAAACATAAAGAAAAAAAGATAGTACATTTGTTCTACTGACATCTTATGAATCTGCAGATATCTGTGGGTGAATTTGGCAACTTTACCCACGAATGTGTTCATGTTTTGCTAATGCTAGCGCTAGCACAATAGCTACGTGTTGCTCCTGTAGCAGCTGAAGCAGCGAGTGAAGCCAATCAGGAGTCGAGCCCTGAGAGATGTCTTATATTGGGATGTTTCATGCATGTTGCATGTTATTTGTGCCTGCTGTTTTCCTCAGTGGAGTTTGAGGTCGGGATGTGTGGTGGAGTGGGAGTGGGGGGGNTGGGGGGGGAGCATGAATGAGTTTACACTAGACAAATTGTGGGGAATGAAAGTCCAAAAAGGTTAAAAACCCCTGTTCTATCGCATCTTTGGTATGGATCAGGTGCAACAGGCCTGCAGCCCAAAGTAATATCGCAACCCACAGTTTTAGCCTCTTTTTGTGAGGTGTGAGAAAGATATTCAGGACAACTAAATAACTTTTTCTTTATTTTTACAAAACTTTAAAATCTAATATTAAGAAGGGAGCAGAGGCATAGCAGGCAGTCTCAGGTTCAGGTAAGCAGGTCACCAGCACAACCACAACAGGTCCTCCACTTAACAGCTGGGGAATCCTCTCTACTTGAGCGCATCCATGTAGGGACATATGCATCACTTCCACAGGGAATTCCAAGTTCAAAGGGGTTGATGTGACACCTCTCTGAACACCTCTCTGACCTCTCTACAATCTGAACAGACACTTCAGTCTTTCTTTCTTCTGAGCAAAACCTGAAAGAATCACAAGAGATTTCTGTGGCCGGGTCAGATGAATTTTTATTTATTCATGTTTTTTTTTTCTTTTTCCTTTTTTAAACCATAGAAGGACACAAAACATATAAAAAATACATCATTCCACCATCCCCCTTCTTACACCACACAGCATGTATTAAACATAACAACCAACCAAATAAAACAGAAAAAAGAACAACACAGAATAAAACAAGAGAAGCAAATAAACATCATTTATCAGACCTCACAATAATATTATAAGTGAACAAAGCAAAAACAAAAAAATTAGATATGAATTAAATACCTGCATTAGGGTGAGGAGAACCTAACTGTCATCAAAAGAAATTTTCCAGATAAAATTAGAAAAACTGAATATCCTTGCTCCACATAGCAATGATTTAAAGTAGCACTTCATGCCAAAATTCAGCTAGCTTAATAAAAATACTTAAAACAAACACAAAACTGCTCATAAAAACATGTGAGAGTTGCAGCTCAAAAATGTCAGATGTGAATGCAGCCTGTTGAAAGATACTTGATTGTTGGAGCCAAATCTTAAGACTTTGAAGGTTCTGTGGCAGTCATCCTCAAAGTCCGGACTTCAGTCCAGATCCAGACCGAACCACAACTCTCTGAGCAAATTATACTTTTCACATGTATTATTTGTATTATCTGTGAGACATCGCTGCAATGCAACAAGTCAAAATTCTCCACTGTCTCTGGGCAAAGCGAAACAGAATGTCCAACTGCTCCACTGTCTGTGTGAGAATGTCTACTCTGCTTGGGTTTGGTCTAATCACATTCAATGTCCTGTCATCTCCATGACAATGATTGGCTGACACAGCATTGGGCTCTTTGAGATTTGACAGCGCAGGTAGTTTTGTTCCGCACACACACACACACACACACACACACACACACCTTAAAATCTGGATCCCAGTCCGACCCTGGCTTGACTGACCTTAAAAAATGGACGTTTGTCTTATTGAAAACTTTCTTTGTGGACCTTTAAGATTTGTATTTGAGTAGCCCTGTATGGTGTTGTCATTTACAAGGGTACATTCATAAGTCCTGAGCCTAATTTAGGAAGCACTTCTGCCGATGAAAGATTTTATTCCATTATTTTGCAACAAATGATGTGTGTGCAGGCATGTTATTTGTCCATCTTCTACAGCTCACAGAGCCTCGAGTCTCTGGAACTTGTAAACACTGAGCTCAAATGAATGCAATGGATGCACAAAAGCAAAAAACAAAATAAACAAACAAAAAAACTGAAAAAAAAAAACACAATAATATATGTTCTACAAAAAATTTCGCAGCCCTTGGTGAAGTCCTTCTGTGTCTGGCTCAAAACTTATCATTTAAGCCCCATGAGCTATGGATGCTCCATGGTTACTGAATGTACCAGTGGTCATTCTGGGACTGGGGTGCCTAGTATGATCCAAAATGTCTGCTAAACAAATTCAGTCAAATGATTTAGCTCTCTAGATGTTTCTGTTTGCTTTTTGAATTAGAAGTCCTAATCCTGAGGATTTCAGCTTTGGTGGATTTGGCGACACTTAGTGGTTCAATTGTGTTTTCATAGTACAGATTCAAAGTTCCATTCTTTGAGACCATCTATAGCAGGAGGGGTGTCAAAGTCAATCACAGAGGGGGCCAAAATTAAAAACTGAGTCCAAGTTGAGGACCAAACAGGGTCAACCTTTATTGAAAACAGACTTGGCCTCGTTTTCATCAGAGGTTATGACAAATTATTCATACACTAATATGCACTTCACTTTAACTGCTGCTTCCAAGACATGTATAGAATTCAGAACAAGCCAGAGGTATGGAAAAACAGACAAATGAGAGATCAAATTCAAAATAAATAACACATCAGCATCATTTATTTTGTGTGTGTGTGTGTGTGTGTGTGTGTGTGTGTGTATGTGTGTGTGTGTGTGTGTGTGTGTGTGTCTTCCTCTCTATCAGCAGTGTTTCACTGACTTATTTCCAGTGAAAAAGTTTTATCACAGGCATCAAAAATAACCAGAAAACTGTATTTTTCTCAAGGGAAATCTAAAATCACTCTTTGTTTTTCATTAAAAACATCAACAAGCAAAATGAGAATAATATTTTAAATGGTATCATGCCTTCTTATGTTATATTCTTTAATTACGGCCACATCAGCCTAGTCATATCTTGTTATATCTTGTCATGTGAATCCGGCCTGTGCACGCTGGCCACTTACAGAAATCAGACAGTATCTTGCAGGTCTGATATAAAAGGGCCTTGAGTTTGACATTTGTGATTCAAGGAGGAAAGCACCACCCACTGAATTTATGTTATTAAGAACAAACTTTAAATTTTTAAATCATTAATTACTAATTAATTAATTACTCAGGTGTGTTTTGTATTAATGTTTGTGCAGCTTATTAAGTTGTGAGGGGTTCTGATTTCAAATAAAGTTTTTATGATTTTGTTTTTAAAGGCAATTAGCGAAATAGCTGCATGCATTGTTTAAGAAAGAAATTGTATTTAGCCTTCAATTATGAGACAAAAGTTTCTGTATTAGTGCTGTTTCTCTTTATCAACATAAACTGAACAAATGAAGACAGAGTTTACCTTTTACCTGTTTTCATTATATTGAATGTGAGATACATCGAAATTCTAGCAGCTTGTATTACCTTAAACTGTTTAAATGGGCAGTGGCCTGAAGGTCAGAGCAGCGAGCTGGTGACTGATAGGTCACCAGTTCAATCCTTGGACTGGCAGGAGAAATCTGGGTTGGGAAGTGAATGAGAGGTGGAGTCTGTGGTTACCTGGGCACCAGGTGAGAATGATGTGAGTCTGTGAGCAGGGTGCTCCTGTAAAAGAGCATTTAATGCTCAGCAAACTACCCCTGAATAAAATAAAGGTGAAAAAAAACTACACTTAATATTTCATTATTATGTCACTGGATTGAGCTACATTTACTCAAAAATACTGAGCCAAACTAATTAAATGTGTTTAAGTTTACTCATCATAGGTCTGTTTGGAATGACTATGGAAATTTAAGTGAAATATACTCAATTTGTTTCAGCTAAAACTATAAATTTAATTTCACTGAAATTACTAATAAATATTAAATACAGTCAACTTAAAAATATATACGAATCTAAATAAATTTATTTCATGTAACCACTTGGTATATAAAATTAAGTAAATTTAAAAAAAATATAGAGTGATACATGCTTTCATTTGTATTTCATTTCCATATGTGTATTTACTGTGTCATAATTAAGAGAAAAACACATGGTATAGTGCAAACTCTTTTTTGTTTGTTTGTCTGTTTGACTGATTGAATTAATTGTTTTTCATTGTGACATGAATTTTTCATTCCACATTAAAATCAAATCACAGCACGGTTAAAAGAAAAGAACAGTTCATTTCACTGTTGTCCAGCAGGGGGCAGCAGAGACGTACCAATACCTGCAGATCAGCCAGGCAGAGTCCACCTGTGCCTTGACCCACCCAAGGCAAACAAGGATGTGAGTCATACTCACTATCAGGCTTAAAGCACTACTCCCACTGAACAAGCAGCAACAAGGGGATATACTGGAAACTCCGGAACTGGACTACATGAACCTACCGACTCATCAAACCTAAGGTAAACTTACAAAAATCCACAACCTAAACTCGGAGTAACTTTCAGTGAAATTTGCAAAGGATGGACCAAAGTCTTGAAAGACTGACTTCCTGTTAGAATGTTCTGCTTGCTGTTTCAGCTTCACTCAGAGAGAAAATGGCTTCCAGATCAGAGGAGGATCTCTGCTGTCCTGTCTGCCATGACGTCTTTAAAGGTCCTGTTCTCCTGTCATGTAGCCACAGCTTCTGTAAAGAATGTGTGAATCAATGGTGGAGAAGCAGTCAAAAATATGAGTGTCCAGTGTGTAAGACGTCTTCAACAAACAACCCACCTCGTAACTTGGTCTTAAAGAACCTGTGTGAGTCCTTCTTACTGCAGAGAGATCAGAGATCTTCATCAGATTCTGAGGATCTCTGCAGTCTGCACTCTGAGAAACTCAAACTCTTCTGTCTGGACCATCAGCAGCCAGTGTGTGTCGTCTGTCGAGATTCAAAAACACACACCAACCACAGATTCAGACCCATCCATGAAGCTGCACAGGAACACAAAGAGGAACTCCAGAAATCCCTGAAGCCTTTACAGCAGAAACTGAAGCTCTTTGAAGAAGTTAAAGGTAAATTTAATCAAACATCAGAACACATTAAGGTCCAGGCCCAACACACAGAGGCAGATTAAGGAGGAGTTTCAGAAGCTTCACCAGTTTCTACAAGAGGAAGAGGAGGCCAGGATGGCTGCACTGAGGGAGGAAGAGGAGCAGAAGAGTCAGAAGATGAAGGAGAAGATTGAGGCTCTGAGCAGAGAGATAGCAGCACTTTCAGACACAATCAGAGCCACAGAGAAGGAGCTGAGAGCTGAAGACGTCTCATTCCTGCTCAACTACAAGGCTGCAGTGGAAAGAGTCCAGCAGCGCCCCCTGCTGGATGCTCCACAGCTGCACTCAGGAGCTCTGATAGACGTGGCCAAACACCTGGGAAACCTGAGCTTCAACATCTGGAACAAGATGAAGGAGATGATCTCCTACACTCCTGTGATTCTGGACCCAAACACTGCTGATCCACACCTCATCCTGTCTGAAGATCTGACCTGTGTGAGATTTATAGAGAGACAGAAACTTCCTGATAATCCAGAGAGATTTGACAAATTGATCTCTGTCTTGGGCTCTGAGGGTTTTAACTCTGGGATTCACAGCTGGGATGTTGAAGTCAGAGACAATGAATTCTGGTTACTGGGTGTGGCAGCAGAATCTGTACAGAGGAAAGGTCAAATAAAGTCTGGATTATGGAGATTTGGGTTCTACAATAATGAATACAGTATATGTTCACTACCAGATCCAGACACAATTCTCTTGTTGAAGCAGAAGCCCCAAAGGATCAGAGTTCATCTGGACTGGAACAGAGGAAACCTGGCATTCTCTGATCCTGATACTAACACACACATACACACATTCTCACACACTTTCACTGACAGGCTGCTTCCATATTTCAGCACGTATAATACACTCCCTCTAAAGATATCACCAGCTCATGTGTCTGTGTCAGTGAAATGACCTTGTTGTAGATAAAGAACATGGTGATGGACATAAAAACGCAGCGACAGGTATCTCAGGAAGCTTTTCCTAATGGCTCTACTACTTTTACTTTCCCCAGAAATATTTTTGGCATCAACGAGCGAAACCCAGAAAGTTGTTTATAATAAATCTTACAGAAATTTGCATTGACATCAGATGTTTGTAGGAAAGTAATTCCTAATGCTGGATCTCAGAGCATCTCCACACTAAATTAATAAACCCCACATCTTTTCCCTCTCTGTTTTTAACCCTCTGTTCAGCATTTTTCATCGTCAGAAACCGAGTTTATCTTCAACACTTTACAGAGTTGATTCATCTGAAAATGCTGATGTTGCATCAGTAAAATTTCAGTAAAAGCCTTTTAAATAGAAGAAGAAGAAGCCTCATTTCTGCTAGTGTGGCTGATTATATTCATGATTCATGTTGTCAGATATTATCAGATGCAGCAGTGTAGGAAACAGATCATTTTTGGTTATGAAGAGCATTTACCACCTGCAATAAATCACATGTTGTTTGATATCTGAAGCAGAAAAACGTGCAAATGAGAACAACCGTGATGTGTGTTCAGTTATATTGAAACCCAATAAAAGGGATGATGGAGAGCAGGAAGAGACAGAATGGAGGTTGAATTTGGGGTCAGGGTAACCAGGCTGTGTCTGTTCCACTCCTCACCACATGATGGCAGCAGCAAACCATTTCATTGTTTTTGCAAACTGAACAAGAAAAGATTTGGGCCCTCAACTACTGATGCTACTGTTTTGTGTGAATGGATAACTTGTCAACTACAGGACATATAAGATGAAAACATTTTTTTTTTAATTATTTAGTTTAATGTGGACATTAAACTGAATAATTTACAAACAGATGTGATTGGTAAAGGACCATACTAAATCTTTTGCTGGATACTTTGCGTATCCAGCAAAGGATACACATTTGCTAATGTGCAGCAAAGACAGAAATAATCAAGAGAAAGTCATAAAATTCACCTAAAAGTCCCCAAATTCTGACAAAATTCTGACAAAGAAAAAAAAATTTTTTAAATGGAGGGAAAGTGAAATAATCCCTCAAAGTGTTTACTTAGAAAATAGCTACTAATTGCNTTTTTTAAATGGAGGGAAAGTGAAATAATCCCTCAAAGTGTTTACTTAGAAAATAGCTACTAATTGCAAAATAAATAAAAACATCCTACAAATATCCACTTAAACATTAAATACAAGTCAGAAAAGTAAAATTGCATTGTCATTGAACGGTCTTGAAAAATTGGATGTGGCTGGAGAATGAAAGCATGACTTCATTACTGACTGGCACATGTTAACCTCTACAAGGCAATGACTCAGCAGAAAGCACGCACACACACACACACACACACACACACACAGAGCAGGATTATGTGCCTGTTCATGGTGACTAAGATAACATACACATAGATTAGTTTTTTAAAAGGACCATACCACCCATTTTGCATGTTTGAGCCTAATATATTCAATTTTCATACATGTAATGTTACTGACAATCTTTTCCCAAAGGATAAAACTGTGTTTCAGTTTTCCTGATATTTTGCAAAATCTCTTAATCTTTCAAAATCAAATATTCAAGCAATACATCCACCTTAAAAATCCATGTTTCTCCTGCTAATAGTTACACAGCCTTATGAAGTCATGGCCGTTAAAATTTTTCCATAAATGCAGGTCTTCTTTTGGGACTATATTCCCTGGCGGAGACATACATTTACTCCACACTTTTTATTGCACTTAAACACTAAAATTACAAAACTCTGAAAAAAAACAAAAACAGAATTCACATCTTGTTGGTGATGATGGATTATCTATCCCAAGAACATTTCAAGTATCAACAAGTTGATTTTAATAGTGTATCAGAATGAACTGAAACCAATGGAGGTCTGGAAGGTAGGAAAAACATTTTTAATTCACAGTTCCAGTAGTATGCTTTGGGAAATGATTGTCAGTACCATAACATGTATGAAAAGTGAACATATTAGGCTCAAACATGCAAAATTGGTGGTATGGTTCTTTAAGCCTCTGGAGTCTAAAGTCATTTTTTACAGTTTGACTTATTATTGTATGGTGTAGATAGTGATCTGTGTGGGATAGTCATAAACACCAATGTCATGGTAACCTGGACATTCAAATTGACTGGAAACCAACACACACACACGGAACACAAACTGGGAGTCATCAGAATTTTACACCACCAGGATGAAGCCAAAGACAAAGAGTGTGAATGTCACAGAAAAGCTCTGAAAGCCTGTAGCTGCCCAGATGTTTTGTCAAGACAACAACATCCAACAGGAACTCTGGACTGACCTGTGAAGAGGAGAAAAAGACAGAACAGCCGCCCCTTATAAGGCTGGAATACAGTATCTGAAAAGCTCGGAGGTTTTCCAACAAACTCTACATCCATGTAGCTTTCAAACTCAGTGACATACTAAGAAAAAAAATGGTCCAATCCAAAGATCCAACATCTGAACACAAACAGAGCAACATAGTTCAATCAAATGCAAGAACTGCACTGATCTCGACAAAAAAAACAGCTAGAAAAGCCAACCTCTCAGGCCAATCTTTGAAGGTCTACCTTTGAAGGTAGAAAAGGTGTTGACTTGAGGTATTTCAACCTTTTTTTTTTTTTTTTTTTTGTTTGGAGAATATGTACTCATAATGACCTGAATGTGTTTATTCAAAAAATGTTTTTTATTGAAGATAAACGCTGTTATAAAACTAGACAAGCTGCGACAGGTAAGACTGACCTTCCTCAACCAAAAACAGACACTTTAAAGAAGGCTGTCCTGTACAGGGAAGCTACTCATTGGAATAATCTACCACTAAATATTAAAAATGATCAAAAGAAACTCATTGTTAAAAGGAAATTGAAAGCTTTTTTAGGGTAAAGCTGTTTTTTTTTCCACTGTCCAGTGTTTGGTCCTATGCTTGTTGTGGCCTTGTTGTCTGTTCTGGGTTGGCAGAGGGTCAGAGGTCAGATATGACTGCATGTCCTGTATCATTTGTGATGTGTTTGGATACTACTGTATATAATGTAAGTGATGTATATTGATGCTGTGATTGGACTTTTTTTTTACCTAAATGTGTGATTTTGTTATGTTTGGCTGTTTGGCCTCAGGAAGAAGAGTTGTTGCAAAGGCATCGACTACTGGAGATCCTATGAAAAAAACAAAGACTCAGCTGTCTACCTGCAACTTTTGATGACAGCAATATCAATATTTTGGACAAAGAAGACAGATGGTTTTGAAAGAGGATTTTTTGTCAGGGAGACTGGAAAAAACATCCCTGAACTATGGAGCCCCTAAAGGGACATAGGAAGTGTAAAAAATATCAGTGGAAGGAAAAAACATAACAAGTCCTTTTGCAAGATAACGCAAAACTATTGCAAGATAACCCAAATGACCTAGAACCAAGCACCTATTGAATATCTTATTTCAGTCCATTCTCAAAGTAAAACTTGACAAATTGCTCCATTGTTGACTAGCAATGGTGCATTACAGCAACCTGGAAATAACGTCGCACTTCTGCTCAATGAAGGTTCAAGTTTTGCGTTATCTCACAAAACATTTAAATCATAACACAAAAGTTTTGTGAGATAACGCAAAAGGTCTCACTATTATTTTTTTTTCCTCCCATGTCCCCTTAGGGGTTCCGTACTGGACAGAGGTGAGCTGCCACATCACTTATTACCTGTTTCAACACTGTGATAACATCTGTACCCCGGTTTATTCAGAGCGGTTTGCACCCCATTCACATGACTCTAATGAGTCACCTGGCCCAAGGTGTGAACGACTCTCAGAGATGCAGCAGACACGATGCTGTGTTCCACTAAAACTCCAAACTCGGTATTTCCAAACTCCAACTTGAGAAAGTCAAAGAAAACACACCCTCAACTCAGAAGTCCTACTCAGAATGTAAAGTCGAGGTTCCTCAACCCCAGTTCAGTTCTGACATCATTTCAATATGGCTGCTCACACAGCAAACAGTAATTTCTCTATTCATAAATGAATGTTTAGAAGAATTTTGTTTTTTAAAGTATTCACCGTACAGACACAGTAACAGGTTAATAACTGCTGCTTAAAACTTGCAGCGCAGTAGCTGTTTTGAAAAGTTAACAGTTCATAAATGTTAAAACAGCTTGTTTAAAGTCCAACAGAGTAAAGAAAAACAAAGTTTGCTTTTCTTCTCGGTGGATTTTTCAGTTTTCTGTAGTAAAGCATACACTCTGCTAATAATAACACATCAAACTGAAAATGGTTGAAAAATAAACTACATAAAATGATCATCTTCTCTGAAAAACTATTTTAATAAACCAATGAATTTCATATTGTGAAACCAGGTTAGACTGTAAATAAAAGGAAACTCTTTTTTAAAAATAAATGTCTTTTTTTTTTTTTTTTTTTACAAACAAAACAGAATCTACAAACTGGAGTCCAGTAGAGATTTCAGAAATGTTGAAATTGTTGGTTGTTTTGTATTTGAAGTTGGACGACTGCACTTCAGTGTGGGTTGTGTTTTAATTTATATATTAATTATATATTAATATTAATTTCTACTTTTATTTTTACTCAATAGTTTTTTAAGTAGTTTTGTTCTTACTTACCTGCTTGTTAGTGTTTTGTTTCTACCGTTTCTATTATTTTGTCTTTTACTCGCCTTGTTTCCTTGTGACGTCCTGCTTGTGTCTGATTTAGTTTTTGCAAATCAATTTTCAATAAACAAACTGAACTGAAAGCCTAACTTCTCTGGTAAAGGTTTTTTTGTTTCTTAATTTTTTTATTTTATTTTAAACAGAGCAGCTTTTCAGGTAACAAAATCAAAATAACTGCAAAAATGACATCGGATTGTGAAATATTTTCATGTCTGAATATGTGTGGAAATAAAATAGTCGGCAGCCATTTTTTTTGTTTAGTTTTAGAGTATATTTATATAAATCTGTTAATATTCACAAACAGTTGAATCTTTAAGTAGTTTGATCTTCTGATACAGATTTAGCAGAAACATTTGTTAGAAAAATATAGACATTTAAATAAACATTCATGTTGTGTTGACTTACTGCAAAGAAATGAGTGTTTTACAATGATTTTTTTAGCCTTAGGGGTCTGGAGGTAAATATGTTAGTGACTCATCCTGTAGTTCAGCTGAGTGTTTACAGACTGTATAAAGCTTTTTTTTTCTAATCATAAAATCTTCTCACAATCACGGATTTACAAAGATCTCAGGTAGGTCCTGTTATGTTTTTTACAATGACAGAATCCAACACCACACAGTCACACCTAACAGCAAACTTACACAGTACAAACATATGTAGAAAATGATTTAAAAACAGAAAAGTGGGAATAAAAACGTAAAGCATTATTGCTAGAAATACACTTAGATTGTGACAGTGCTGGTGTTAGAAAACAAACAAGGCTGAGGTGGAGCTGTAACAACAGAAACGTGGTAATCCTCGTTAAAAATGCAAAGCTGGTGTGACACGCGTGGGTTTAGTGGTAAATAGAGTTAACCGGTTAAATTTTAAACAGGTGTAACGTGTCAGGTTTTCTCAGGGATGAAGAAATAAACAACCTGCTGCTGTGAAGATCACCAACTGTGGCTTTATTCCTCCACCCAGGAGATTCTGTCCTGTTTGTTAGTTATTCTAACAATTAACAGAGTTTAATGACCAACAGTGCCATTAATTTCACACATTAGCTTCAGTTTATTGGTCATGGTGGAAACGATTCGGCATGTTATGGGCCTTTATGAAAAATAATTACTTTTTCCTTCCAATTATTGTACTTTAATTAAAGGTTCGATTTTTGTTAATATGTTGAATGAAAGATCAAGAGAATAAAGACTTTTTTCACAGCCCAGTTTGCTTTTATTTACTAACAGTTGAGGGTGTTTGAGTCTCTAAATTCATCAGCCAATTAGCACAAATGTCACAAAACTGGGGTTTTGACGCAGATTAAAAATCTCCTTCAGTTTTACCATTGGGAAACTTTGTCCGTATTTTCCCCTCTTGTTTCTTTATCTTCTCATCAGTCCGTCTTCTGTTTCCAGCATTTTCTGTTCTCTCTGCTGCGTTCGGTTTGTCCTTGTTAACTCGAAAATTCAGAAAATGAACTTGTGACCAGGTCATATTTACCAGGCGTTTGTGTGTGGGTGCTCATTGGTCAGCGGTAAACGCCTCGCATGAAGAGGACCAATGAAAAGCCACTTAGGAAAGTTGATAAGGAAACAGTCACAAGCCACACTGTGTCTTAAAAACGCTGTTACAGACATTTACACACTGACAGAGGAATGGAAGCTTTACATTCTTTGAAGTTATATTAGCAGCTTTTACCAGTTTTACCACTATTTTATCTTTCTATCATATGATAAAGCTAAAAGTCTCAACTCATAAACTCAGCTTTACCATTTTGTTGGTCCTTCGAGAAAAATGTGCTGCAGTAAAAATGTAAATTTCTTACTTAACAATTTCACGAGCACCACCTGAACGCACCATCGGCCTCGCTTTCATCTCTCCGTCTTCTCTCTCTCTCTCTCTTGCTCTCCTTCCATCTCTCCAACCTCTGAGTGAGCTTTATCTCTGCAGTCAGATCACATTTAGTTTCTTCCTGCCTAGGCCAAACTGGTAAAACCCAGACTAGTAAAACCCAGACCAGTCCAAACAAGTGAGTCCAGTTGTAGAACCCTTGTTTTTTTTTTTACCTGTTTCACACCCTGAGACATTTTGGTGGCTTATCTGATTTTCCCTACACCTTGATCTGTAAAACAACACCCTGTCACACACTTATTTCAGGTGAGACGTCTTTTGCTGGCACCAGTCCAGGTGAAGTTGAGAACGGCTCCAGTTTCGTCTCAATCCTTTTAACGTGGATCAGATGACATCAGGCTGGTTTAGTTCAGTCCATTCATGTTTTCCATGGAGGCTGCTACGACTCCACAACATAAACCTCTGTTTCTGTCTGTCTGTCCACCTGTCTGTCCATCAACCTGTCTGCGGTCAAATCCCCGTCTCCCCGTCTTCCTCGCGCTCCCTTTCTCTTGGCGAGGTCGCTAGCAATGGCGAGCGCTCCTCCTTTGAGGAATCTGACAAAGTTCTCACCAACCAGCGGCCCCATGGCGTACATGCCTGGCCCGTCTGCTGCAGACGCCTTGTAGGAGAACGGGTCCACCTCGATGGGGTTCCTCCGGCATGAGATGGGCTCCTCGGGGTTGATGCCCAGCGGACGCCCGCTATCAGGCAGGAAGGAAAGGTTGGGGTGGGCACCGATTAGAACCAGCGCCATGGAGACCTGGACCACCGTCCTCTGGCCAGAGTCCGACTCTAGGACACACTTCCGGTCAGGCCGGAACGCCACGACCCTGTGACGAGGGAAGCTGAAGTAACCTGGGTAGGAGGAGGAGGATGAAGAGGAAAATGGAGAGGAAGAGGGAGGGAGGGAGGAAGGAGGGGAGGTCGGGGAATGGTTTTGTAGCAGAGGATTCGGCTGGTGCTGCTGCTGNAGGGAGGAAGGAGGGGAGGTCGGGGAATGGTTTTGTAGCAGAGGATTCGGCTGGTGCTGCTGCTGGGTCATCATCTGGTGAACCTGGATGCCAAAGGACCGAAGAAAGGAAAAAAAGGGATGATGAAGACCAGATTAGAGGAAATTTCAAGCTTTCAAATCCTGATTTTCCAATTAAATTTCCCCAGAAAAATAGCTTTAAGTTTGAAAAATATTCTTCCTCACTGTACAACAATATCACACATATTCCTACTGCCTTTCCTAGTCTTCTTTCTTCCTTCTGTTCTTTCTTTCAATTCTGTGCTTGTCTTGTCTTTTCTTCCAGTTTTCCTATTCCTTCCTTCTTCCTAGTTAAGTTCTTTCCTTTGCTCTTTTGCTCCTTTCTGATTTCTTTCCTTTTCTTCATTCTTTCCATCCTATATCCTTTCTTTTTTCTCTTTCCTTCTGTTTCTTTCATCCACCTGTTCCTTCTTTCCATACGTTTTTCTTTTTTATTTCTTCCTCTTTCATAATTTCTTTTCTTTCCTTCGTCAGATAACCTGACAGCATAAGAACTCCTCCTCTTCCTCACCTTGTGATATTCTGGGTACAGCAGTTTGGGCAGCTGGTTGAAGATGAGTCCCGGGTCAGTGACCGAGCGTCTGAAGGCGTGGTAGACAGGCGTGTTGAGGTGGTGGGCGGCCAAAACAGCGTCGGCTGCCGTAAGCCCCGCCCCCACCACCAGCAAAGGGTCAGATGATTGGTTGAGCTCACCGCGAGAGATGGCGGCCTCCAGCTCCCAGAAGGAGTGGCAGACGAAGGGCAGGGACTCGCCCTCCACGCCCAGCCTGGCCGGGATGTCATGGGTCCCTGTCGCCAACACCACGTTGTGGGCCAACAGCGAAAAAGGCACCTCCTCTGAAACAGAGGAGCCATCTGGGAGAGGGAGGAGGAGAAAACAGGAGGAGGAGGTGACAGTGTGGTCATTTTTTCAACTTTTAAACATGATTAAAAAAAAAAACTAACTTGGCTGGAGAGGAGACAATGAAAGGAGTGTTTTTGTACCTCCCAGCTCCTCCCCCTCTCTGTGCTGCAGTCCCATCACCCTCCAGCAGGGCGGCAATCCCTCCTGGTTGCTGGGCTCCCGTGTTACCGAGGTGACGGTGGTCCCACAGGCGAAGCTCTGCTCCAGGGACATCTGGGAAACGTAGTGTTGGTAGTAGGAGGCGATCTCTGCCGGCGTGGCGCGGTCATTACGAACATTTCTGCACGAACATTAACATAAAACAATTTGTTACAGCCAAAAGTAGCAGCTTACGCTTTACTATAAATTACTTTACTATTAATCAAATAGTATTCAAGTAGGACAATTTACCTGGGAGTTATTTATTACCACCTATCTGAAGGTTTAGTTATTATTTCTTTAAAAAGGGACAAATGAACATGTTTCCTTATACTTAATATTACTAAAATATTATTATAATAAGGTTTGTGGAGGTACTGTTGTAAAACATTAAGTCAAAGAAATGAAACCAGCAGAAAATATAAAAGACTGATTCCTGGAGGGAAGTACACATATCAGAGTGGTTGTCATGGTGACAAATTTCCATTTAATGCAAATCAAATGACAGCTCAGTTTACATGATCATTTACAAAACAAACTGAGCACATGAAAGCTTCGTTTTTTCATTTAACCCTCTGGAGTCTATTTTTTAATAGAATTTTGTAGAAAAATATCTAGATTTTTAAAGAGTTTCACTTTTTTTAGAATTAATAAAACATGTTTTACTAGAGAGGACAACAAAGTTTGCCTTGTGAAAATCTGGATATTTTTTGACAATCCTGCAAACAACACCCTTACATTTTTTCAGCATTTCTATGATGAATCAATTTTTTAAGAATTTTGTTTAGGTTTTTCCCAAATTTTCAGAGACGTGTGTAACAGTACAAAAAAGTATTAAAGCATTTGGGATGCTAGAAATTCAAAAGAAACTTATCAATTCTAGAAATTTTTCTTGGAAAGTATCAATGAATCAAGGGAAATTGTCTAGAAAAAAATGTTTGAAAAAGTTACATTAAAATTCTTATTTTAAAACTTTGGGTTTTTTTTTTTTTGTTTTTTTTTTTGGTTTTAATTTTACACCACAGCTGTGTGTGTGGCAAAAAAAAAAAGAAAAATTCTGTGAAAAATAAAATGATAAGAATGACTTTAAACTACAGAGGGTTAAAGTTCTGAAACTTCAAATGGTGCTTTGGAAAAGGGACACCAAGAAGCTTTTCCAGGCATAATGGCCGACATATGTGGCATATTTTATTATTGTTGTGGTTATGTGGGTGAAATGTCCCAATAAAGAACGAAAAGTGTTTGTTTTTGTGATAGACGGACCTGCGCTTTTCTCTCATCCAGTCCTTCAGTTTGAGTCCAGGAAGCTCCATCCAGTTAGCTAGACTCAGAGTTAGCATGGAGCCCTCCATAGCCTGGAAACACACATACACACAAATAAAAAAAGAAAAAACTAAGTGCATCATGTCCCGTTTAAACGTCACAAAACACAGAATAATCTGGAGGAAAACTTGGTGTTTCTGGACTCAGAGGCTTCATTTTGTTGGTTTTGTTCTAATGAGGCTCTGCAGTCGTGTTCACCTTGTCTAGCGCGCAAATCACAATGACGCTGCATGCAAACGATCAGCTGACTAAAAAAAAACAACTTGTGTGTGTTGTTATGTAAAATGCAAACTGGTCTCTGTTCAAGGACAACGACCCTGCTGTGTGTGTGTGACAGGCTTCTGAAGATAAAGAACAATAAATATAAGGCGAGTTCAACAACAAATCATCCAAAGATAATCAATAATTAGGGCCACGCACATGCCAGGCTCCCCCAGGCGGACCTTTCCCCAGCACCAGGTGAGGTATGGCGCGCTCCGGCTCGTATCGCCATGCCAACGGAGAGGCGTGGTCCAATCCAAAGTCACTGTCAGGGAGCAACAGAGAATCAAAGAGCACGGCCACGGGATTGGACGATCGGCCCTCCAACCCTTCACACAGATACTCCAGATCCTGGAGGGTNGAGAGAGAGAGAGAGAGAGAGAGAGAGAGAGACAGATGGTTGGTTCATGTTACTGTGTGTCCACATTTGCTAAAACTTCCACTTTTCTAGGAGTTCTCCTCAGTCTGAAACTCTCCTGTTATAGAATATATTTACTAGAATTTTGTATCAAAAACTCATTATGAATTAGAACCAGTTCCTTTTTTTTAAATATATAAATTTCTGAAACTATTTTTAAATTTTTTACATGCTTAACCACTTATCATACTAAATGATCCATACCACAAACAACTTCCTACACGACCCAGAATGTCTTTCTGCTGTGGTGTTGATGCATTCAGCTGAGTTTTTATGTTTTAGCAAGAAAGAGTGTGTGTGTGTGTGTGTGTGTGTGTGTGTGTGTGTGTGTGTGTACCTGCTCCAGCAGTGACAGGTGCGGCTGCTCTTTCAGTTTGCTGTGCAGCAGAGGGTTGGGGTGCGATGCCTCAGGTGACAGGTAGGGGGTGTAACCTGAGAACAGGTATGACAGACAGATTCCTGAGGGCCCATTGCCTAGGAAACACAGAGAGGGGAAGGAGAGAGAGAGAAGTGAATTTGCATGCATGTGATTAAAGACATTTCCAGTATGTTATGCTCAGACGACACATGTGGAACTTGTTTTGCCAGTATAAACTCAGACTTCTACTATCATAATGTTGAAATAAGATATACACACGTATATATATATACGTATACATATATATATACATATACACATATATATGTATCACTTAAGTTCATTGTACTGTGGTCTTGCACACATAATCTTCCTCTGGATCTATATCCATAACTACTGAAAATATGTTCAAACCATTTTATTCTGCTGAATCAGTGTCATGTTAGCTACAAACTGGTGTCAGCTGCACGTTTCAAGACTTTTTTTTAATTTTTTTTTTGTAGAACTTTTTATTTATCATTTTGTATATATCGTTGACCTGTGCACTCACATAATACAGTTTCGTTTCCAACATGGTTTCTTGGTATAGTATACATAATGTTCGTACTAAACCGGCAAATTATTATTTACATTAAAAGCATTATATTAGCATAAAGGAGTGTCTGTTTTCATATTTTTCTCATTTATCCATTCATCAAGAGAGAAAAAAAGGAGTTGATTAGTACATAGAATCAAGAATACAATAAATGAGTAAATAAATAAATAAAAAAAAGGGAAATATATATATATATATTGTCCTCAGTCATCAACGTGTCTTCATAGACTTATTTGTTAACTTATTTGTGAACATACAGCAACACCATAAATGTGACCCACATATATTTTAATCCACCAGATCTGGATCAATATCTGGATGTTGATCTGAGCTAAAGTGCACATGCTGATGGTCCAGCAAAGGATACGCATTTGCTAATGTGCAGCAAAGACAGAAATAATCCAGAGAAAGTCATAAAATTCACCTAAAAGTCCCCAAATTCTGACAAAGAAAAAAAAATTTTTTTAAATGGAGGGAAAGTGAAATAATCCCTCAAAGTGTTTACTTAGAAAATAGCTACTAATTGCAAAATAAATAAAAACATCCTACAAATATCCACTTAAACATTAAATACAAGTCAGAAAAGTAAAATTGCATTGTCATTGAACGGTCTTGAAAAACTGGATGTGGCTGGAGAATGAAAGCATGACTTCATTACTGACTGGCACATGTTAACCTCTACAAGGCAATGACTCAGCAGAAAGCACGCACACACACACACACACACACACACACACAGAGCAGGATTATGTGCCTGTTCATGGTGACTAAGATAACATACACATAGATTAGCTTTTTAAAAGGACCATACCACCCATTTTGCATTTGACTGTAATATATTCAATTTTCATACATGTTACATTACTGACAATCATTTCCCAAAGGATAAAACTGTATTTCAGCTTTACTGATATTTAGCAAAACCTCTTAATCTTTCAAAATCAAATATTCAAGTGATACACCCACCTTAAAAATCCATGTTTCTCCTGCTAATAGTTACACAGCCTTATGAAGTCACGGTTGTTTAAATTTTTCCATAAACACAGGTCTTCTTTTGGGACTATATTCCCCAGTGGAGACATACATTCACTCCACACTTTCTACTCTGCTTAAACGCTAAAATTATGAAACTTCAAAAAAATTTTATATTTATTGTTTTTTCTGTGAAATTTTCTTATGTGCCTCTTATATTTTTATTATTTGCCTTTTACTTTTTTTGTTATTATGTTCCTTTTTATATTTTTTATTTGGTAATTCTCTTGTATGAGCAGCCACATTCTCACTGGCCTGGGAAACGGAATTTCATGTGCATTACATGTAACAACTATAATGTGGGTTTGGTATCCTTAACTGAAACCAATGGTGATCTGGAAGGTAGGAAAAACATTTTTAATTCACCGTTCCAGTAGCATGCTTTGGGAAATGATTGTCAAGAACGTTACATGTATGAATTTGAATAAGATAGGCTCAAACATGAAAAATGGATGGTATGGTCCTTTAGGCAGCAGTTAGTTATTTTTTCCCCTCTTTTTAAATATACATGTTTTCATTAGCAGTTTATGAATTATTGATTAAGTGATTGTTTGGAGTGAAACAACAAGTTCAAACTGTGACAGACAAAACTCTTCTTTGGAAAAACGATAAATGACAGATTCAGGAAAGCTGCTGGAAGTCACATACTGCTGCCTGCGACTGAGGAAGAGGAGGAGACAGGAGGAAGAGCGGCTGGGGATTAACCTCTGGTGTCTGTGGAGTGGGTGAGCGTTTTGCTTGTTCTACTCATGCACCCTTAGGTGCCAACTTTTAAGATGATTTCCTACAGAAACCATTTGGTCATTATAGAAAAAGTAATGAGGTTTATAATAAGGTTTATTCTATACCTTAACTAAAAAAAAAACAAAAAAAAAAAACAATAATAAAAGAATAATCAAATATTGACTCGATATATTGCAAATATCCTGAAGTATTTTCAAAACATTTCCATACGGAAGATCTAAATATTTTCTCTGTTTTCTCTTTGTAATAACACTTTCCCTCCCCACGACACCCCACAAGAAAAAGGGCCAATACGTCTAATTTTTCAGGTGGAAATAGTTGTAAGCATTCTGGGATTTTGATCTTGATCAAATACCATAGCAACAATAAAAGTGTGGCTAGAAAATTCTGACCAATCAGAATGCTCCACTAAACTTATGGTAAAGATTTGTGTGTGTGTGTGTGTGTGTGTGTGTGTGTGTGTCTTACCGATGATCACCACTGGCAAAACCTCTCCAGGCAGAGTTTCTTTATCATGAAGATCCATTATGACTGGGGAGAGAAAGAGATGATGATTATTATTATTATTATTATTATTATGATTATAATATTATTACCACCATGTAGGAATGACAGTAAACTAGAGGAGTTAATCATTGTCCAGTCACCAGCTACAGTGGTCTGCTGGTACATTTCCACTGACCTCTCACTCACACACACACACACACACACACACACACACACACGCCTCTTCTATCTGACCTCATAGTTTAACATAGCAACATAGTCTCAAGTAAAAAGGCTTCAGATATTATGGTTCCATACACAAACACTTTGAAGCACACACAATGTAAGTGTGTGTGTGTGTGTGTGTGTGTGTGTGTGTGTGTGTGGGTGTGGGTGAGTGACCTTAAAATGAGGTGACGGAGTCTAGAAAGTAAGATAAGAGTAAGAGAGGAAGAGGGGGGGCAATTTGTTTTCTTAAATGAAAAACAAAATTAAGAAGAAAAACAAAAGTAATTCTTTCCTCTAGAAAATTCTTCTACAAGTGTAGAAGAATACTTTTTTTTTTAGATTTGTTTTTGTAGAGGAGGGNAGAAAATTCTTCTACAAGTGTAGAAGAATACTTTTTTTTTTAGATTTGTTTTTGTAGAGGAGGGATTTTTTTTTTCTTGAAATATTTTCCCTGCATTTTCTTACTTAGGCAATTTAGCCATGAAATCTTCATGAATGAACTAAGTATTTATAATTGTCTAACACAATCTAAAAATATTTTTAAAAATTTATAGAACAAAGTAGAATTGTGTATTTTCTTGATTATCTGTGACCTCAGAACGTTAAAGGTTCAGGATCAGCTAGCAGCCCCTCCTTTATCACCACTGAGGTGCCCTTGAGCAACGTACCTAATCCCCAGTTGTTGCAGTGGAGCGCGCACACTCTGCAGTTTATACCTCATGTTAAGTATGCATGCGTGTAGGAAAGATGGCCGCCACACGTATCTTGCATTTGTTCTGCACACATACACACTCCTTAATTAATGCTGTATTCCACACAAATCGAAACGCAAAAATTTCTGACCTCCTACTTCAAAAAATATGTTGGAATGGCAAAAAAAAAAAAAAAAAAAAATGGAACGGCATTTGAAACTTAGACCAAACCCATCTACCATCTATGTCACGAGTATGACGTCACTCAACATGGCAGCGCTCGTGGAAGTGAGCTTTGTGAACATTAATGATCCACCAGTAGCCAAATAAAATCATTTTTCATGCTTGGCATTAAAATAAAAAGGTCAAAATATGTCACCAAGTTAAATATCTACCGTGTAGCTACTGTTGAAAAGCATAAATGATTTCAGAACATTTTCAGCACAAATGTTTAATACCTGCTGTGATAAATGTCATTAAATACAATACAACCAAACTGTAACAAATACTACCTTACTTAGTATTAATAACTTTATTTATTTTATAGCGTTTATTGACTTTCGGCCATGTTTTTTTTTTTTTTTTTNTTTTTTTTTTTTTTTTTTGGGGCGTCATGGGTGCTGGAACGCTTGGAGGTTGGAAGTCGGAACTTTCAACCGGGGAATTCCGACGTCCCACTTTGACTGGAATGCAGTGTAATGCTTTACTGTAAATGCTGCCACTGTTTCCATGGTAATGGTAACACAAGCCCTGCCAAAGTGTCTTCACCCACTCAGGTTGGGGTGATTTTTTATTATATTAACATTATATCCAATAATTTAATATTCTAAAAAAAACAAAACAAAAAAAAAAGTACAATTCTTCACAATGAGAACTTTAACTTTGGGATCCTTTGTTTTANACAAAACAAAAAAAAAAGTACAATTCTTCACAATGAGAACTTTAACTTTGGGATCCTTTGTTTTATATTTGAGAACTTGTTCCACTGCTGCCAGACAGAAAGAGACAGATGGTAGCTCATCACGCTCATCACACACACATGCAAGCACACACGCATGCACGCAGGCTCCTGGGCAGAATGACCAGAGGGCAGTGTACCGTGGCGTGTCAGCTGCCTTACAATCTGCTGAATCATGCACAGACAGAAAGGAAAGAAGAAATGAGAGAAGAGGAAGGGAAAAGAAGATGTTAAAAAATGAAGGGAGAGAGAGGGAAGAAATGTTGAAGGAGAGAGAGAGAGAAAAAAAGGAAAAAGACTGAGCAAGAAGGAAAAAGTGAGGATAGAAGTTATGTAAGAGCTGTGGAAGTTGGCACTGAGCCAAGAGTGTGTTTCACAGCCAGAGTTTACTTACACACACACACACACACACACACACACAGGCCTAGTTCCTGGTGTCCTTGGCTTGACAGGAAAATTGGTTTTCCTTCTGCTTTTTATTAAAACCACTAAATCTTCGCCCAGAAACGTTGAGTAACACTGCTTCTCACCCCAAGCCACAGTCAATACACCTCGTTATTTTCTATTCATAGATTTTTTTTTTTTTTTTTTAAATATGTGAATTTCAGTACAGCCTGACTGATGCTGATTGGTGAAGCGGATACCTACATCCATATTTGAGATTGTTTTTTTTTTTAATGATGATATAATGGTTTATATTTTGCTTTTAGGTCCACACATAAAATACATGGTTCATCTGTCATGAGATGCATTATTCATCATAAAAATAACTGAATACAGGCTTTTGGGGGGGCTGTAGAGGGTGCTGTCAAACGGACGTTTATGACATCACACCGTTTACTTCCTGTTGGTGCTGAAGACAAAAATTTGATAAGTTAAGTCAGTCCTACAACTTGTGAGCGCTGAATTTATTAAAATTTTGAATTTTGCCAAAACCAGAGCAGTTTTTTTTTTTTTTTTTTNTTTTTTTTTTTTTTTTTTAGCAGCAACAGGAAGTAAACCTCATAATGTCATAAAGGTCACATTCAGTTCATCTGTACCACGCTTTAAAGGGTTGTTTTAACATGCTTAATAGTGCTAATCAAAACCCATAAAATGAATTTGATGTGGAAGATAGGTGGAGCCTGCCTTTAAAGGACCATACCGGTGAGTTTACATGTCTGAGCTCAATACTTGCATACGTACTTTAGTTTTCTTGTTATTTTTCCAAATCTCCTAATCTTTCAAAATCAAATGTTCAGGTGATACACACACCTTAAAATNTGTTATTTTTCCAAATCTCCTAATCTTTCAAAATCAAATGTTCAGGTGATACACACACCTTAAAATTTAATGTTTCACCTGCTAACACTTATGCATGATTATAGAAGGCACGTTGGTTTTCTCAGTAAAGGTCGTCTTCTCCTGGAACTATATTTCCTGGCGGAGACATACATTGCCTTCTCTGCAGCTCGGTCTTGCATCGGTTACGGGAAGTTACAAAGACAAAAAAAAAAAAAANAAAAAAAAAAAAAAAGAACCTAACCAATATGTTGTTCTCTGTGGTGGATTAAGTACCTCAAGCGTGTTTCAAGTCTAGACAAGATTTTAATAGTGTTCTGGAATGAAGTGAAACCAGTACCAGTCTGGAATGTAGGGAAAAAATTCTGAAATGTACCGCTCCAGTCGTATCTTTTGGAAAATGTTGTCAGTAACGTAACTGTGATGTTATAAATGTTATTTATTTTTCGAACTCAAAATAATGAACAAAACATGACATGAGGTCAAAGGTCATACCGCTGCCCTGTTCTACATATACTCTCTGTCTCTCTCTCAGCCTCCAGCTGAATGTTTAGAAGTGAACTCCTCCTCATGAGGCAGCCGGTGCTCATCATCTAATCAATCATAGTTAAAGGACCATACCACCCATTTTGCATGTTTGAGCCTAATATATTCAATTTTCATACACATAATGTTACTGACAACCATTTCCCAAAGCATACTACTGGAACGGTGAATTAAAATTGTTTTTCCTACCTTCCAGACCTCCATTGGTTCCAGTTCATTCTGGTATGCTATTAAAATCAACTTGTTGATACTTGAAACGTTCTTGGGATAGATAATCCATCATCACCAACAAGATGTATATTCAGGTTTTTTCGAAGTTTCATAATTTTAGTGTTTAAGCGCAATAAAAAGCGTGGAGTGAATGTATGTCTCCACCAGGGAATATAGTCCCAAAAGAAGACCTGCGTCTATCGAAAAATTTAAATGACCGTGACTTCATAAAGCTACGTAACTATTAGCAGGAGACACATGGATTTTTAAGGTGGGTGTATCACTTGAATATTTGATTTTGAAAGATTAAGAGATTTTGCAAAATATCAGGAAAACTGAAATATAGTTTTATCCTTTGGGAAATGATTGTCAGTAATGTAACATGTATGAAAATTGAATAGATTGGGCTCAAACATGCAAAATGGGTGGTATGGTCCTTTAAGATACAAATTTCCAAAATTAAGATTAACATATATTATTTCATTTTTCCCCAAGTAATATGTTGTTAAATTAGATCTTTTAAACATTTAACAGAAATGGCTCTAACAGTAACATGTAAGCATTTCGTATATATTGGGCTCTAACGTGCAATATCACCGGTATGCTCCTTTAAACAGTTGTGATAACTGAAATATTGAGACTCTGCATGTTTTGTCTGTAACAGGTTAAATTTATCAAACATCTTTTTCCTGAAAGCTTTCAGGCAAAAGACCAAGTTTGTTTTATTCAGTTGCCAATTTCTCAGTGTCATAAAGTGAACACACGCGCGCGCACCACACACACACACAAAAACTGACTAAACACAGACAGTAAAATAATAAAACTGTATTCATGTAAGTGAAACTTTTATCACACACTTGTGTCAAAATGACACAGCATTTCATTCTTCATGCATGACTTCACAAGTGTGTGTGTGTTGCATGTATGAGCTGAGAATGCAGAGAAAAAAATGTGTTATGTAGGTCTCAATCATAGACACACACACACTAATGTCTTCACTTCCTGTAGTGATAATGTAATTGTAGTTTGAGGGGTTTTTTTCCCTCTTTATCACTTCCTCATTCTCTCTCTCACACACACATCAAAAAGCCAAAAAACCATAAAACCAAAACTTTAAGTTCAGATCAATCATTTTCAGATTTTTTTTAGTTCCTGCAGAGATTGTGTAAATAATAAAGTGTGTGAGGACAGAAACACACAGCAATTCTGATTGTTTGAGGCCGATGCCACATCTATATTTGAGAGGAAGCAAAATCTCATAAATCTATTGGCTGACATGATCCTTTGTGTTTGGCAAGACTTCCTTAAGCAGAAGGTTATTATTATTATTATTATTATTATTATGCCTCATTACAGGAATTTATGGTTACAGCCTAACTGATGCTGGATTTCTGAGGCCGATACCAACATCGATATTTTATAATTATATACCAGCTTTTATTTGATTTAATTAAGATTTTTTTTGCAGTATTTAGATGAAACATTATTATTAATAAAAGCTAATATTTAGCATTTTTATATGATGAAAGACTTCAAACTTTAGAAATTATCATTGAAACTTTTTTTAGGTTGATCAGCTAATCGTTGTTCAGCTGTAAAATAAACCAGCAGATACTCTGTTGTAAAGGTGATGTCATTCTCTTCTTGTCAGTTAAAAAGCCTCCGTATGCTGACGCCATACTGACATCCGACTCATCCTGCCACCGCTCGTACCTGTAGCCACGCAGCTAACGAGATTTTAATCATTAGCAGGCTGAAGCCAGGCGGCGGCTGGGCTGAACGCCTGCTGGAGTCTGTGAATGCAGCTGTGCAGCAGAGAAAAGCCCAAACTGCTTGTGCTTCACTGTGCAACCACTGTTGAAAGATCACCACCGTCGGTGCTAATGAAGGTTGACTGATAAATTGTGAGCCGGGCATAGAGAGCTCTAACTCAGAGGTTAGAATTGCAATTATATGTAATTTATTGCATATGCATGTAATTATATCCATATAATATGTTAATCTTGCAATTATTTGTTTTCCAACATGATACACATCTATCAATGATTTCAGAGGGATTTTTTTTCCCAGTTTTAGAAGTAAAAAAATAAGAAATCCTTCACAGCTGTCATCATCATCATCATCATCATCATCTGAGGCCAAACGGGTTCCAGGTAAAGCCTTTCTCATGTTTGGTCAGTGGAGGATGCAGAGTTGTCTTGCATTTGCAAATTTCAGGAACTTTGTGAGGTCAACAGAAAACTGAGTTTCAATTCCCAAATCAGCAGCATTAAAAGAGACCGAACAGGAAGGAGGCTGGGGGGGGGGGGNGGGGGGTCAGAGGTCAGAGGGTCAAAAACAAGTGGCATCCAGAGAACAGATGGACCAAATGACCCTGAAATGATCTTGACTGTGCACATGTATCAGAGCTTGACCAATACTGGATTTTTAAGACTATTATGTCATTGATATTTGTAAGTAAGAAATGTAAATATGTACTTTCTTTTCCGCCAACATTTACACTAGTACTATTATATATCTTTGATAGGCAAATATTATGTGATGATAATATCAGCTTTCCCATTTATCAATTTATCAATCAGGTTCTAATTTGTTATGTAAATTGATTAAGATAGTTTCCCCTGTCAATATAATTTTCAAGTGTAAAACTTGTTTTTTTCAATTTTAGATCTTTTTTTTTCCATTGTGATATCAGAATTTGATAAGGGGCATTTTTGGAAAATAAATACCTGAAACACTGCTGGGTGACAGGCTACTGATCAATCATCCCCATACACTCAGGTTTATTATTAAACACCAGATAAAGAGCTCAGATCTCCTAGAACAGCTCCTCAATACAGACATTTTTCAACAGACAGAAAAGCCAAAACTGAGCAGGAAGTAGTGTGATGAATCCCAGCCTGTGATTGGATAAGAAAGCTGTCATATCACTGAGAAATGAGGTCAGAAGAGACCTGCACTCATTATGCACCACTCATACGTCACACCCACTCGTAAGAAACCCACCGGCCTACACACGCACGCTGCACTGTGAGCCCACGGACAGAGGAAGATTACTCACGGATATTATCTTGCAGAAGATCTGCTCCGTATACCCCGAGAGTTATCGCGGTTTTTCAGAAGAGAGAGAAGAGTATGAATCCCTGCGTGGTCGTCTTCTTTTTTCCTCCTCCTTGCTCCTCTCACGCAGTCATTCTGTCCTCTTTCCTCCTCTTTCCTCCTCTNTCTTTTTTCCTCCTCCTTGCTCCTCTCACGCAGTCATTCTGTCCTCTTTCCTCCTCTTTCCTCCTCTCTCCTCCTCTCTCCTCCCGCACACGTGCAGCACTAACCTACTGCCGCACTGAGCTTCACAGGCGGCTTTTATAACACCGCGAGCTGTCTGACCCACTGACCAATCAGAGGCCTCCCTGCTCTGCCAAAGATCGTTTATCCATCGCGACATGTATCACTCCGCAGAGTAGCAGGAAAACAAGAGGAACTAGTTTCCGGGCCACAAAACTGACTTTAATCTTTATCCCCATGAGACTCCTAACATTAAATAATTTGGACTCTACATTAATTTTAAGGAAATCAAGGGAAGACAAATTCAAGAATAGATAGTTAATGAATTGGTTGATTATATATATATAAAAAAAAGACGGATTCTAGAAAATTCTATCACACTTGACTGTCAGGTGTGTTAGTAAGCTAAAATAATGTCAGATACAAACTTAAAAGAATAGCTCTGAAATAACTGAAATGTCTTTACAGTAATAAGCCATATTTTGAGGCCTTGATTATTGTTTACAGGTTTGGTAGAAATGTCCTGATTTTTGTTTTTCGCTACCTACCAAATGGCACTGTAAAAAAAAATCCCTTCGTAGACAAATAAGTAGACCTCTGAATGTGAAATAATCTTGAATCTTGTCAAATTTTCTGTATCAACACGTTTTGTCATTCTAGGAAAAAAAATCTTTAAAATCCCTCTGAACAAAAATTCTATAAATTAATTTTATCAAAATATTCTAAAATAAATTATTGTTTCTTTAAAAATTATGATTTACTACTTGATTCCAGGAACGTCTTCAACATAAAAGAAATTCTCAAAAATCAAAGACAAATTTCAAGAAAAATCCACCATAAAATTAGAACAGGCTTCGCAGAAATTATAAAATTTTTACAATATAAAATTTGTCTTCCTGTCCCCTAAAGGATTTGTGTGTGTGTGTGTGTGTGTGTGTGTGTGTGTGTGTGTGTGTGTGCGTGCGTGCGTGCGTGTGTGCGTTCATACATGTGTGTGTGTTTACAGTGCAGCTTTTTAAGTAGGAAATACACAGGAAATGTACATATGCCTTCAAATGCTGGTAATTAAAGCCCAGTGAGTGTCTAGAGTCCAAGTCCAAGGTCACTTTTCATTCCTGTCATTGTTTTTGTCTGAAATTACACATCAGGGCTAATGTACAACTTTAACCTCAGAAACAGGAAGCTTCAGAACATGAGGCATTTTGGAGAAATGACGTGCATCTGGCCTAAAATGCAAGAATCCATGGGTACATTCAAAAGCATCTAAACACAAGGTGGATCAGATGAATCAGTGATAACTTCATCACTTCCCAGGTAAGACAGAAATTAACCATGTTTAATCACTTTATTTAAGACAAAAAAAAAAAAACACTAGCAGCTGTGCAAATGAGCAGATCAGTTTTTATTTTATTTTTTTTAATACAAATTCATGAAGAAAAATCACAAAATCGTGTGGTGTGTGTAAATAGAGGCAGAGTGACAGCTCTTACTTTTTCCCTCTTCTCGGCCGGCTAAACTGCCTCTGAAGCAAAGCTGTCTATAGAGAAAGTTGAGTCAATCTAGAGGCTGATGTTTAAAAGGCTTCATTTGGAATATTTTACTGTAAAAAAAAAATATTTGGATACGCATAACTGTCTCTTAATAAAATGAGAAAAACAGGTGAGATGAGTGCAAATCATGAAAAAAAAAAGCTGCAAAAGTTGACTCAATACGGCAGCTAATTGGCTATGACAGCAGGTTCTCTGTTATCAATTTACATCATTATTTGATAATCTGTTTTTTAACATAACGCTGGAGTTTACATGTAGTTTCTTTTTTTTAATTAAAAACTTGCTTTTCTCTGTCCTGAAACTTTGCATTTAAAATGTGGTTTGTTGTTGTTTATTGTTTGGGTGTTTTTTTAAAAATAGTTTATCTTTTTGATCCCACTGAAGAAATCAGGATTTATATTTAATTAACTTTGTTTTAACTCAGTTTTCCTTTTAATCTGTTCTCTAATTTTTATTTATTAGGGTTTTTTTCATTATTATTTTTTTTTATTTTTTCATTCATTTCATTTTTTTTCATTGTTATGTTGTTATATGAGTAAAATCAACAAATATTTATAAACTCGTGTTTCCTTTTCTTCATGATGCAACAGCATCGCCACTGTCCGCTACTTTTCTCATCTCTAATCACGCTCATTGGGTGAGAGGTCACCAGGGTAACACGTGCAGCCAATCAGTGAAGAGAACGCAACATCACATACAGAACCGATTTATACTTACCGGTAGATCAGACTTTTAAGACCCCCTTAGTGAGTTTTTCTTTTTTTTTTTCCAAAAATCTCCAAGCTAAAAATCTAACGACTTAACAGGCAGACATCAGAGACTTTCACGAGAAGAAAGTCACCAAACGTTCACCGTGAGTCTGTCCCTCATGACTGTGGCTGTGGCTTCACGGCTGAGACACATTGCGTGTATTCCGTGAGTGTGTTTGGAACGTGTAGATAGGCACGTTCAGTCCAAAGCCCTCAGAAACATGAATTAATTTCTCTCTCTCTCTACTTGATGGGAGTAATAATTTGCGAGAAAATATCACAAATATCTAACAGAAAAAATACTCAAAAAAGGGGCGTGACAACAGGATTGTCATTTATAGTTACTGTTGCAAGACGGACTAATTTGGCGAGTGCACCACACCGGGAGACTAAAGTAGGCGAGTTCAGCTGCAGATTAGTATGAAACCATCAAGTGCTGCTGGTGTTTATATATCAAACCTTGTCAAAAACACATTTTCTAGCTAATCTGAGAGGTCTTTTTTCCTCAGACGTTTGCGAGAAACAACGTACAACTTAAATTAATTAGCTCATGTCACTTTTCATTGTCTTGTGCACTGGAACAATGACACAGACAATTTGGGAAAATGAATTAAATGGTTTTTTTTGTTTGTTTGTTTGTTTGTTTTCTTAATAGCAATGCACATGATATGCAGATGTGTTGTGGCATGCGGCTCATGATACACTTCATATGAGATGCAGATGATGATGATGATGCAAAGAACAGAAGGTACTGGTCACATCACGTTCTCCAGCCTGCAGATGTGTTCCTGTTTCTGTGTCAGTAGCAGTCTCAGCCTCAGACAGTGCAGTACCTTCTGTCTTCTGTTGCTCTTGTTTGGTGTCATTTTACAACATTTGTCTGTCTTGATGCTGAATTCAGTGAACAGCTCAGATAGCTGAAATGACACCATGTACAGGCTGGAAGATTCTTAATCCTCAGCAGTGATGGTGTGTGTGATGATTAAATGGTGACATAATAAAGGCCTTTGTTTGGAAGGCTGAATTTTCCTCCATGATGCAGGGAAAATGCTATGCGTTCATATACTGTATGAGAAATGTATCTGCACACAGTAACAGTTTCAGCATTAATAATCAAACCTTTGAGAATGTTGGGAAATTCATGTAGTTTGGCAGGTGAGAGAGACTTAAAGGACCATTTTGCATGTTTGAGCCTAATATATTCAATTTTTATACACATAAGTTTACTGGCAATCATTTTCCAAAGGATAAAACCGTATTTCACCTTTAGAAGTATACACTACATTATAGAAGCTACAGTAGGTATTTTGCAAAATCTCTTAATCTTTCAAAATCAAATATTCAAGTGATACACCCACCTTAAAAATCCATGTTTCTCCTGCTAATAGTTACACAGCCTTATGAAGTCACGGTCCTTTAAATTTTTCCATAAATGCAGGTCTTCTTTTGGGACTATATTCCCCGGTGGAGGCATACATTCACTCCACGCTTTTTATTGCACTTAAATGCTAAAATTACAAGAAAAAAAAACTGAATACACACGTTGCTCATGATGCTGGATAACCTATCCCAAGAACTTTTAAGTATCAACAAGTTGTTAATAGGGTACCAGAATGAACTGAAACCAGTGGAGGTCTGGAAGGTAGGAAAAACATTATTAATTCGTCATTCCAGTAGTATGCTTTGGGAAATGATTGTCAGTAATGTTACATGTATGAAAATTGAATATATTAGGCTCAAACATGCAAAATGGTGGTATGGTCCTTTAAGCTCCCAAATCAGCAGCATTAAAGAAGTCCAAAGTCCACGAGGTCTGGGGGTCAGAGGTCAGAGACAAGTGAAAACAGCAGATGGAACCAGTGGCTCTGAGGTAATCATGGGTGATGGGAAAATGATATGCTGAGGACAGCGCCAGAAATATTGTAACGCAACCATGTTTCCTCATTCATTAACGCCGATAACAGGCATCTTCTAAGTTCTGCCTTGAAAGGTTATTACGGTAATTCCTTGTTTACATGTCTGGGAAGTGACTCATAAAACACGCTGTCACACAAAAATGAAAATCTGTTTGGTCTGGTGCTAAATTTCAGCGGTATAAAATCTGGGCAGGATTTTAAACCCTGTTTGTCTCATATGTGTTGGTTATCAATAAAGTTTAAATTTACGTCCGCTCAGTCGATCAGTCAATGTACTGAAACGGCGAGAATGTGTGTGAGATTTGATTTCATACATATTCTCATGATACTACGCCTCTTCCTCAAACCTCATCTGCTGCTCTCTGTGTCTTTCTCTCTCACACACACCTGACAACACACACCCTGTGCTCCAGACTCCTGGTGTGTGGATCTCTTATCTCTCTTACATTAGTGCCAATCTCTGAAAAAGTGACTCTCTAAAGCAGAGCGTTAGGTTTCCTTTGCTGATTTAACCTATCGATTTGACACCAGATGAAGCAGTAGCTGGCGGTAATGGGGCAACGAGTAATTACAACAAAAACAACTATTTAACAACGCTTTATGAATGAGGTTATATTACCATGGTGCTTATTTAGCGTGAGTGCCACTTCAACACTGATCGCATCATATATGTGAGTAAATGTACATAGTTACATTCTGCTCTGATGACTTGCAAAACAAGCCGTTATGTAACCCTGCATGCATGTATCAGTGGTGCTACAGTGGGAATTGAACCTTTGGCCTCTGTTTCTTTTCTCTCCTAGTCTCTTAGCCAAATACAATGAGCAGTAGTGTTGGCAGATGGATGAATATATTATATAAATAAGCTTATATAATAGTCTGCAGCAGTACGAACTGGCTGGCTGAATAACAACTGTAGAGACTTAAACAGCAGAATGTTGAATAATGAATTAGCAGCTACTGTACACTTTACTTTTTATACATTTATGAAAGCAGCAGGTCTAATTTGAACTCAACGTGTGTCATTTTTCCACTTTAAACCAGCATCACCAAAACTGAACATGACAAAGCCATGGCGGTGAAAAACAACGTGTGACCATGAGTTACTACTGCATGGGAACAAGATACTTAAAGTGTGGTCACATGTTATTAATGCATGGAAATGACTTGACCGTAGGATTACACACCTACAAATTAATTGTGCACTTTTCCTGAACTTTATGGTAATCAGTTAAAATCCTCTCCTTCAGTAGTAAAAGAGTGAGGAAATCCTCTTTCGTAGTTAAATCCAAAGCCGTCCCAAGAAACACCATCAGCTGTGCGTTATCCATCATGTCAACAGATTTGTTAATCTGTAGTGAGGTGATATGTAATTGCATGTTTGATATAATCCTTGTTTTTATAATCTCTGAATAGTGGGAGCAGTTATTGGCATTGACTCTTTAACTCTTCATGGGTAAAGGGTTTGTTTTAGCCAAAAGGTGCCTCATGAAATGAAGCCTCA
>VXCM01003789.1:376672-452213 GCA_014773175.1 Lucifuga dentata | reverse complement strand
CACACACACACACACACACACACACACACACACACACATACACACACACAGTGTTTATTCATTGCTAATTTGATTTACAGACAACATAGCATGTGTTTGCAGTTACTGGCAACCAAATCTCAGATTTTTGAAGTCAGTAGTTGTTTTTTTTTTTCTTTTTTCTTTTTTAGATGCTAAGCCACATTTTATATTGTGCTGGTGTGAACTGAAACCAATAGTTTGGAACACATTTAAAATATATATATTGTGAAAAGTTATTGTGAAATATGGTTGGCAGCAATAAAGGTGCTGATGGTGGACAGTACATTTACTTGCATACGTAACTTATACAATTTTGAAGTAATTGTACTTTCCATTTTGTGTTTTTTTTTTTTTTTTTTTTTTGCACTTCTACTTCACTACATCATTTTTGATTCCACTACATTTATCAGATGCTATAGTTTGAAGTTACTTTGCAGGTTCAGATCTTACATCCATACATTAGCTGTTGCTTTTGTAAGAGAGTTGCTGTTGTCGGGAGAAAACCTTGTATGTTATCCTTGTTGTAGTCTGATTGAATAATGGATTTTTGATATTATCTTGGTTTAGAAAGGGAAAGAGGTTTCTGAATTTACTCAACAAATAGAGTATCATGTGATCCTTTAATTGACCTGAAAGCATCAAAACCCGCAAAATTGGATGTTCAAGGTTTGTCATTTGAATGGATGATAAACTTTGCATCTTCAATTTTGAATAATTGTTGTTAAACACTCACCATTCTGCACAATGATTAATTTTGCTAATACTTTACTTTTACTTTACGGTACAATTTTGAATGCATACCTTTACTTGAAATTAGATTTTTCCTACTGTGGTATTGCTACTTTTATTTTTGTAGAATTTTGGTAGTGTGTCCACCACTGTTTTTGGTTAATGGTCTGAAACCACCAATATGTTCCTTTACTTTTAGCATTGACTTTGTTGGTGTATGAAGATCATTTTCAAGGCTTCAATGACTATTTCAGCCTCCAGTTTCCTCTCAGTGTCACAGAAAAACCTCCAGCCTCTAATGTCTAGTCCAGATTATGCAGAGAAATAATAACATCCTCAGGTTGACTTAGGTAATAACCTGCAGTTTGTGCAGTTGCTGTCTGCCAGTTTTCTGCCTGCCTCGGTGAGGAAAAACATGTTTTTGTGGTGCTGCAGCCCAGACATAAACAGTGCTGAGGCTGGAGAGAGGAAGCTGGAAGGCTGCAGCAGTGAAATGACCATGATCAAAACGTCTACTGAGACACTCAGGTAAACAGACTCAGGACTTTCTCACACTGTAACACAATAAACACAGAAATAAAAACTTGTCGGGGATCCAGTAGATGTTTGACAAATGTGGAAAAAGGGATGGGTTTTGTAATGGAAAGAAAATGCCTTAAAGGGGGATCTCAAGCATTTTTATATCATGGACTCCCCACCCAAACACATGGTGGCTAAAACAAAATCATCATCATCCAACCTTGGACCCTATTTAATGAGATTTAAAATTTTGTCCTTTTTGTCCCACATTTGAAAAGATTCATGTTGTTAATTATAACCTGATACAGAATTATATAACTGTGAACTGATGCCAGGAGGGTAAAACATGAAACCCATAAACAAAACAATTTTTATACTATGTATTCTCTCTGTTTTTAGGAAGAGAAATTACATCTCAGCTCTTTCTACAGAACCCTGAAATTAGAGACTCCTGGGAAACTTGGGCAATGGACAAAAGCTTACTGTGCATGCTGAAATCAGTGTGTTTTATATTGAAGGTAGGAGTGGAAAGTGACTAAGATACAATTAAAGAAAGATGAAAAAGACAAAGAGGAGTTTGGATAGCTCCTGAGGAATGTAAAACACACACACACATACACACAGACTTCACCAGCCTTCAGTTCTTTGTGCTGCCATCAGTTATTTTATCTTGATAACACTGAGCCTTCAGACAGACCATTAACAGTGAGTTGATTCATTCTTGATCAAACAATACTGATAAAACTGTTCAGTCTAAACAAAGTCTGTATAGCAGACAGACAAGGAGATATTGTGTGTGTGTGTGTGTGTGTGTGTGTGTGTGTGTGTGNTGAGAGAGAGAGAGAGAGAGAGAGAGAGAGAGAGAGAGAGAGAGAGAGAGAACTCGAACCAGACAGACAGGTTCTTATACACAGATCGTGTGCAAGCAGGGTGTGTAAGACAGGGAGCGCATAAACACACACACACACACACACACACACACACACATCAGAGACAAACATACTGGGGTAAGTACAACAAACACTGAGTGGAGTCACATGTTTTTAGTCAGGAGTCAGAAAAGAAAGCATTGCTGGTTCAAATCTTGTTCTTGCATAATTTGCTAAGCAAGGCACCAAGCGCAGACTGTAAACAATGTATGTGTGTGTGTATATGTGTGTGTGTGTGTGTGTGTGGGGGGGGGGNGGGGGGGGGGGGGGTAATTGAGACACAATATAAATAAGTTCTAAACAAAATATGAAACTACAGTTGTATGAGCTTTTGCACCATTGTTATCGATGAAAAGGACCAGTGCAACTTTGCCCTCTAGTGTCTTAACACTGTCTTGTCTTAACGTGAACCTCTTTCTGCTCAGCCCAAGAAAAATATAATGAATTACTGATCACTTATTGATCTTTTAGCACATTTTACATAATTGTGTTATTCTGCAGAAATATATTTTCTAGCCATGTTTTTCAAACTGTCCCTTAATGTAGCCTCTATATTTTGTATTATTTGCTAGTATCAATCTGTCATATCCAGATCAAGCTAAATAAAATAAAATAACATAACATAACATAAAATAACAAAATAAAATAAAATTGAATAAGTACAGTACAATAAATAAAATAAAATAAAATAAAATAAAATAAACCAGTATGATTGGTGTGATGGGCTGAGCAGGTAGAAGTTGCTTTGCTGCGTTTAGAAGTCTGAATGTGTATGCAGGCAGCTCCTTCACAGTCAGAAGGTGCATCAGTAGGAGGAAGCTTTCACACCAGCTGTTCAGGCGAGCTAACAGGAATCAGCGGCACACTGTGTGTCTGCTGGCCTTGAGTTCTACGTCTTTTTCATAAGACAGTAAACCATTTCAGGTTTCAGATGAGGCAGCTTCCTAGAAACCTGCCTGTGAAAGTTTCCTTTCTTCCCACAGTTTTGTTTGTGCTTTATTTTTCTCTGTTTCAGGAACACTTCTTCCCCACAAACAGAAAGTACAAAGAGGATGATACATGCAGCCTGTTTGGTAAGTAAAATGTACGTGCACAGAAAACGTGTAAACGTGCTTCTGAAGTGCTGAGGAGTTGATCTGTGTCTTAAGTTTGATGCTTTCAGTAAGCCTGCTCAGCTCTCCTGCTTCCAGAGAACGCACACACACAGACTTCTGTGAAATCCTCCCCCACACTTGTGTTTTCACACTTAATGACAAAAACGTGAACCACATTTCCCCTGAAACAACACAAAGACTGGAATCCTTTGACCTTTGTTAAAATCTGGCAGACAGGAAACAGAGAACTAATAGCCACAGGTGGCCATTTGCTGTCTCTACAGGCTGACTGTGTTTGATATGGTGATAGTGTTAGCCTTTGATGCTGGTCAACTGATAATTAGGGGAATTACTGTATTTCTGAGTCAGTACACAGTGAAACTAGCTATGACTAAGAGTCAGTTAAACAGACACAAACTCATGGATCTCTGTGGGAACATGTGGTTGGCGTGTAAATATGCCACTTCAGAAGAATTAAAGGAATTATTCTTACTCACTTGTAAACTCCAAAACGATCATCATAGCTACAAGTGGCATATCTCTGTGCAAATATTCCTTTAAAATACCAAAAGTAGCAGGCTCAAAGGACCATACCGGTGATTGTGAATGTTGAGCCCAATGCATACAACCCATATACATGTTACATATATTATGTTTATACTGCTGCATAAAGCCACTTTTATTGTTTATCTCATTGTATGTGTTTGTTGTTGCTTAACAGCCTAATCTCTAGCCCTGTGACTGTCTGGCAGTCAATGTGCCTGAGTCAGCAGCAGAGCAGAGCTCTTAAGCCTACAGCGCCTCTCCATAGTGTTCTGAGTGCCACACAACAAAACCAGAGCCTCTGGGAGGAAACAGCAGCACTGAGCTGCAGATAGGCAGGGCAGGTTTATTGGTGTTGCCATGTTTACAAGTGGGTTAGTCACATAATTAATTTTTGGTTATATTCTGGTTGAGTGTGTTTGTTCTATGATCTATCTTAAATAATTATGAGCAACAAGAAAGCCAGCCCCTGTGATCCCATGATGGCAGCGGCCAAACAGGGAAGTGCTTATCCAGTCAAACAAATCTGGTTAACAACTATGAACTGTATGAACACAATTTCATAAAACTATCAGGTAAAGGTGTAGGCTTTGTTCAGCTTTCCAGGTTGTGTTGAAGTCTGCATGTATGTGCCTTTGTCAATAAGTATGAAAAACAGACCTGGACTCATTTTAGACAAGATGATTTTAGAATTTGCTGTGACTGTCCAAATTTTGTTACAGGACTGTCAGGGTGACAGCTCAACATTCAGATAAGAACAGGAGCAGAATCTGATCCTCACAGCTTGGCACAGCATCATGAACAACTGAGAAAAATAATCTCGCAAATGTTTTCCTTTAAACTCTAAAGCCATATCACCAGAAGAACTGCTTGGCATTTAAACAAATTTAGGATTATTAGTAGGGGTAATACAATATGTTATATTGCAATATATATTCAGTACAAACACACTGAATGAGTCAAACCAATTTAGCAAATTGTTTCATCCACAACGATTCAATATAATGGAAAATTATCATCATATCATATCTTATTATCCATCATTTTTGGAAAATGGTTGGCAGTAATGTAACATTTATTGGGCCCAAACATGCAAAATTATTGGTATGGTCCTTTAAATTATAATTCATCACTTACAGCATGAACATAGCTGACAGTGGTTTTGTGTCTGTGTAGCAGAACAGTCTGCATGAGGCCTCCAAGGTCTAGCTCAGTCTTTCCTGGCCAAGTAGAGACAGTCCACCCAGGCCAGGAGGGCCCTCTGCCCACCCAGAATGCAGCAGGAGGAGTAGTAGTAGGAGGAGTTTTCACCCACAGGGAGGGTTGGAGGAGCCTGACCACTAATGAGCAGGATGGAAGTCAAAATTATAAGTGTAAAAAGCTAATCAGAGTTTTGTTCAGTGTCTTTGCATTAAATTTCTCACTGGATGTGCTGTATTTAGTTGGTTGCTATCTCTCTCTGCTGGTCAAAGCTGGTACTGCAACTAAAATGGTGCAAATGTCTGGATCTTCCTTACATAAAAAGTAAAAAAAAAAAAACAAAAACAAACAAAAATAAAACTTTTTTTCTTGTCTGTATCATACCTACATACCATATACCTGTATGTAAAAATGACCAATAATGACCAGTTTGCTCCAGTTCTTACTATATAATATGTGTTGTTCCATATCCTTTTAAAATGCAAACCACTGAGTTCCTACTTATTCATATGTTCAGAATAAAGCTGTGGCTTCAACTCATTAATTTTATTCATTATTTTTTAAAAGTCTGAATATATGCAGGATAATTAATTTTAAATCATTCCATTTACAAGATATGTTAGTATAATCAGGGTGAATAACATCAATGAAGAAAACTCACATTTTCAACTTTGGTTACAACGGATCATGGCAATAGTGGCACTAGTTACAGGCAACATATATGATAGCTGAAGATCATGATTTTTTTTTTTAATGGTCTTTAAAGGCGTTCCATTTTCTGTTGTTGAGTTCCTTAGCACCCCCAAATCCCAGAATTTCCTCCCAACTCAACACTGTTTTTGGCTGAGTTTCAACAGCTATATGAGTGAACTGGGAGGAATTTTGCCAAAAAATGACAAAATTAGGAAGTGTACCTTTAAAAACAATAGATTTCATTTCCTAAAGTGGTGACTTCAACAGCTCAAAATGGTACTGCAAGTGCAAACTAAGAGTGGAATTATCTGTGCCCACTTCACAGTCCCATATCATAGACTAATTAGCTTATAAAAAACATACACTTGTTGAAGCATTATAGCTTCACAACAGTTTATAGTCAAAAGTTCAAGGAAACATCAAAATCCATTTCCTGTTTGGGACCTGGTGAGCTCTGAACCCATACTCACACTGCGAAAACGCAGAGGTACATCATAAGATGGCACAGTCAGCATGGACATTTTGTTTCCACCAACAGGAGGTCTGGGAATGGCAGGCACAGCTCTGTTCTGGTTGATAATTGGTTGGGAGCTGCAAAGCTCCAGGCTGGAGTGGACTGCAGGGCAGAGCAGGCGGGCAGAGGGTTTCAGAGAGGTCGGACGCATGGAGCTCTCTCTGGAAGGCTGGGGGGTGGAGGAAGCAATGTCACAGTAGCTTGGATCTCCTCCTCCTCTGTCATTTCTGCTTTCTCCCCTTCCTCCTTCATCTGTCCCTCTTCATCACTCTTCTGCTCCACTCCTCCATCTTCCCTAATCTCCTTCCCCTGGTTTAAAGTTGTTGTGATGCACTGACCTCTCGTTTCCTGCGCTAGCCCAAACTGAATCTCGAGCAGAGGTGTTCTGGCACTCATCTCCCCCCTTAAACTACACACGGTGCTGTGTGTGTCCTGCCCCAGCCCTGATGGCAAAGACCCCCCTTTACCTAATTTACCACTTTCATCATCATCATCGCTGGTGCACTGATCAGTGCTGGGGGAGTGACGCAGCCTCTGAAGCTGGGCCGAGGTGCGACTCAGAGCCCCTCCCATGAAACCAGTGGGGGAGGGGGCAGCACTGAGGAAGCGGTTGAAGAGAGCCATGTTGGGGTGACGATTACTTGACTCCTCCATGTTCTCAGCGATGTCCTCCAGAGGCTGGAAATGCATCTCTTCCTTAGGAATCCTGTCAAGTGGAACCACAGACATCATTGTAATTAATGTTTCATCAATCCATCTTGATACCAATTAGGAATTATTATGTATTAAGAAAGCAATCCAAATCTTTGGCATGGAAAATGTATGCTTTACCCACTGAATTTAAAACAGCACTAATCAATATTTTTGGAATTAATACTGAATCAGCTAACCCACAATGAATTATCTCCCAACTTTGCAGCTCTACAGAGATTTGGCTGATTATTTTGGTTTTACAGCAGCACATTTACTCAGTTACAGTGCATTTATTTGCTCTCATCAACTCCATCTCCAATAGAAGTCTACTGTTTCTATTAAAAATAAAAACAAAAACCAAGCAAAAGGCACAGTGGATATTAGACTTATGTAGATCAGGTTGACAGAAACATGATTCCAGTAGGTTGCTAATGTTGCTCTGTGTCTGCTGAATTAGGCAACTGTTTACGAACACACTAGTCATAACAACTTTATAATGCAGTAATATCAGGATTGTTTGTTAATCAGCCTGATTCAGAAAAAAAAAATAATGTAGCATGAAGTCAAAGAAAGAAAAGGGACAAAGTGACAGAGTGACTGACCTAAACTGGTTGCTAGTTTTAGAGCTGTGAAGATAAGTTAACTCTTACTAATCCAATTTCACTTTGGTTTATCCTTCAGTTTATCCGTGGTGGGCACATGAGTGGAATAAACCTAGCACAACTTGATTTAATGAGCCCATACTTATTTTATTTTTATTTATTTATTTATTTATTTTGCAGCGTCTAGACTTTCTCTCCTTCCTTTTCTGGGAACTGACATTTTGTTATTGCCACGTTGTATCAAGCTACTGTGGAGCTAAAACACAAATCACACAGTGGATGTGCACAAGCAGTTGTTTGGTGTTTTACACCTATTACATGGTGACTACTGGATGAGTATAGTATAGTATTCTTCCTCAGCATGGACTATCAGAGCCCAGTGCAGTGGTCTTCAATTGTTCATTATCAGTATAAGCAAATTGCTCAAAAGCATCTCTACAACTTCCTGAAAGGGGGCACCTGAATCTTCCTAGCCAGTAAGGGATTCAAACCAGAAGTGTCTAATATGCAAAGAACAAGAATGTAAAACCCAGAAACTCACGCCATGTCAAAAGTGGATCCCTGAAAGGAGGGTTTGCGGAGGACGAATAGAGTGGCGGCGGTGTAAGGCGGTCGGGGGTTGGAGTCATTCCAGTATCGGTCTCTTTCTATCACAGGCAGATCTCCATACATCTCATCCACCGCCATCATGGACACCTGCAGAGTGAAACACAGACGCACATACAATACTGTCACTCCATTCAGTAGCTGCAGAAAGACACTAAGTCTCATCCCAGCAGTTTTATTGTGACTAAATAAAGACAGAATGGTGGATCTGTACTTAGTAATATGGCCTTAGATTTCTACGACTGCTTTGGTTCTCAATCATGTTATACAATCAAACAAATAAGCCTGAGAACTTTAAAGTAAAAAAAATAAAGAAAACAAGGGACAACATTAACTAAAAAACCTGAAAATTTCTGTCTATCAGCCAGTTGGTCTCAAAGTCATCGTCATCCTCTCCGAAGGGATTGATCAACTGCTCTGCGACCTTCAGGACAGATAAACAAAATAACAACCTAATAAAAGTGTGTATCCTAATAATAGTGTGTATTGTGTTGAGGCAGTAACAAAGAATAAATGACATACGACCCTCTATCTGACCTTAAGCCACCCAGCGTAAAAGAAGAACTGGAGCAGGGTGAAGATGGGTACGTAGAGGTCAAGGTCATGACCTGGGTACCCTTGACTGGGGTCCAGGAACTGCCGACCAATTAAGCACACCAGGAAAAAACTGTAAACTGCCAAAGTCACCACCTGAGGGACAAATGGAGGGAGCTGGTTACATGGCTTACAGATTTTTTAATTCTGTTGTTTATTAATGCATGTTTCTTACAAATTATGCATACAGTAATGTAGTTACATTTAAGCAGACAGGGGAAAAATTTAATTATGCTAATTTAAAACCACATTTAAAGGGTGATTGGAAACATAGCTCTGTCTTCTTAAAGCATGATATTTACTATAGTGGACAGTTATATTTTTGGTCACAAAAAAGAATTGAAGAATTTAACAGATATTCTTGAGCTGGTGGGTTGCAATGACAAAAAAAGTTTTAAAAGATATTATAAAGTTATGAAAAGTTATAAAAGGTTGTAAAAATTGGTACTTGTTACTTTTTAAGAAGTAACAAGTGATCACTTGAAGTGCAGGTGAATAGATTATTAGATTATTATTCACTGGCAGATTAATTAAGCAGCTGGGTGGAGTCACTGTATGAATATATTTTAATATTATAACTGTCTGACAGCAGCCAGTATAAACAATGCAGCTTTTTCACTGCTGGTGTGTGAAAAATATAGTACATACTTACCTGAGTGTACACTAGAGGCACACTGATCATGTCATAATGAAACAGCATGCTGCACTTCCCCCTGAACACATTCAGCTCCTGTTCACAAACACACAGAAACCTTCTGAGGTCACCAACAATCATCTCCTCTTTGTCTTTGCCTGTGAGGATATGTTTCTGAATCATTCTCAAAACAAATCAACTGAAAAAATATAGTTCTTATTGTAATCAATAGATGTGTGCATGTGTGTGTGTGCCACCTGACCTCCAGCAGCAGTTTGAGCGTGTTATCATCTTTGATTCTGCCCTCACAGCGGGCCACAGCAGCCAGGTTTGCGAACCAAACACAGGGGATCCAGTACTTGTTATATGGAGAGTGGAGACCCTCAAACTTTTTCCGTTCCTCTCGTGTCATGAATCCTGCAAAAGAGGCAAAACAGTCATGAGAAACAGAGAACATCAATCTAACTAAAGTGCCTAAGTGAAATTCAGCTCAAAGATAAGCAGTTACAATTAATGTAAAGAATGGAGTTAATGAGAACTGATTTAATGACAGATGTGGCAAGAAAAGATATAATGCCATCATAGCTAAAAGAGCCCTGAGAATATACTGTTGACAGATCTACTGTTGGTAACGTCACTGTAGAAATCAAATTTGATTCTAAAGTGGCAATATAGTATATGTAGAAAACACAGAGGGATGGACTGCTATATCAGTCTCTCATGCTGCTGCTGCAGGTTTCTGATAACTTCATCGTCGGTCAAGTTCAGGATGTGCCTGCGCTCAGTGTGTAGTGAATGTTCAGGAAAAAGGACACATTCATGGTGTGCTAAAATTGTATTTAGGAGCAGAAATAAATAAACAAACAAATAAAACCATGAAATTTTGTTAATGGATTTTGATATGTTATTATTATGTATCCACTGTATCCACTCAGAGACTGCATATAGGTTAGGGTTAGGGTTTTGAACAAGACCATTCTGACATCTTGATTAGGCAAAACATGGAGGAAACTAAACAGTACAAGAGGAGGAGGAGGAGGAGGAGGAGGACGCCATAAAAGCAGCCTGTATTATATAATGTACTGTATTATATTTATACAAAAGCCCTGGAAAAATATTATAACACTGTGATGTGTTATAATATTGTGTTATAAAACTTGATGTGTTATAAAACTTGATGTGTTATAAAACTTGATGTGTTATAAAACTTGACATGTTTCCATGTCAAGTTTTTGCTGAGAATGTAAGATGTTGATTAAATTCTATGATAACTTTTAAATGTGTAGTTTGTGGTGTTACTGTATTGGAATGAATTATATTGTGAAGTGTCCATTTTATTGTGTTAATAACACAGTATGTATTTGGGTCTTGAGAACAATGCATTGAGTTTTATTGACCTTATAACTTACAACTCATTTAGATAAAATCACACCTGACTTAACAGGAGATGCAGTGTCAACATCATATGAATCCTACCATCACCATCACCATCACCAACAACATCACCATCACATCTGTCTTTGTGCCACTCACCAGCCTCCACCACGTGGTCCACGGTGGGAAAGCGCTTGAAGACAGCTGTGCTGACAGATCGGAGAATGAGGAGGGCCGACAGACTGGCGTAGCGCATCATGGTGCGTCTAAGCATTCGGCCTCTCTCATCGCTTCCTTGGAGGCCCCCTGATAGGACACACATCAGCCTGTCAGGAAGCGGGATGCTGGTGTACTGGCTCCACCATCGGTTCACCACCAAGGTCACATAGAAACCTGTTCACAGCAGCAGAGTGGAGATGGAGAGTCATGGATGTACAGGGTCTCATTTATATCAGACCTGCTGCTTGGGGATTTTTTCCTACATCAGCAACTGAAGTCAAAGAGAACTAACTAACTCTTCTGCTACAAAATACAAAATGTTAACTTGGAGGAATTAAAAATAGTGTTATCACTGCAGTTTTCCCAGCGGACGCAGATGAGTTAGCAGTGTCATTATAGCTGAGTAGACAGGACTGTATGTAAAGTATGGAAAGTTTATTGTTCAGCTACAAAGTACATATTGAGTATATTTCTAACATCAAGGACTAAATGTATGTATGTTTAAAAAATAAATAAATAAATAAATAAATAAAAAGCAAGTGTGCTGGCCAGTAGGAGATGGACTGGAATTATTTTCCCAAATATTATCATATTAAAATAAATAAATGAATAAATAACCATGTACACACAGTTGGGCTCTAATTTCCTCAAACACAGATAATCACTATTCTTATCACTGGAATCGGAATCTGCATATTACTGTTCCCTGTCACCTAAAGCAGGGATATTTCAGGTTGTTTTGGTTAAGTTGTGCATGGCTGAATACAAAAATGTTCATGGCGCCCTGGGATGAAAACATTTCAGGGGTCCTGAGATCTGGAGCTGATAGTCCATGATATGTATATATATATATATATCTATATATATAAGGCATATAAGAGCTTCTAATGTCAGTGATTGAAATCTGTTGTGCTACTTTAGCATCTATCTAATGAAAAACAAGTAAGAATCATATCTAAACACTATCAAAGCCGTTCTTTCATACAAAGGCCCAAATCCTGAGCTTTTTTCAGTAGTTCCAACAGTGAAAATTTATTTGATACAATTAATGCTTACCCAGTACAAAGGACATGGGGATGAGGCTAGCATAGTGGTTGCAATAAATGGCCAGCTTTTCAAAATATCTCTTCTGGTCATCATATAGGAAAAATCTAGAAGGTAAAAAATAGACTTTTTAATTGATGATTTGTTTATCAAACTTGTCCTTTGCAAGGCTTTGTTTTTTTTTTTNACTTTTTAATTGATGATTTGTTTATCAAACTTGTCCTTTGCAAGGCTTTGTTTTTTTTTTTGTTTTGTTTTGTTTTGTTTTTTGTGTAGGGTCTTACCTGTAAGTGATGCTGATGGCAGTATACATGGCAAAGAAAGCCAGGAACTCTTTATATAAGACCTTGTAGATGCTCCCTCTCCAAGCCAAAAGCAGCTTGGAGAAGCCACAGAAACGAGCATTAGCGACTCTGACCGTGTAGGTGACAGTCATTGGTGACAGGCAGACAACAGGCAATTAGACAGCTATATGAAAGAAAAAAACACCATTGTGGGACCCAGTTGGCAGCATAAGGAGAGGTGCGTCAGAGGTGTTTCTGGTGCAGTTTTATCTTACACCTGAAACAGCGCTGTCATCTTTATTTGCTATGCTGATAAAATGTATTGAACCTTTTCTTGTTATTCATAAGGCTTGAAACTTCAGTGATCTGAATGTAAAAAAAAAAAAAAAAGATAACGCAGAAACAGACTGGGACCTGCTATCGCCAAAATGGATTGTCAGGTTAACACTAGACAAGAACTGTACTAAGTTAGTTATATTTTTGTTTACATTAGTAATGTTTGTAAACACAGCAGTAAAACAAGTGTTCAGTTATGCTCTTCTGAGAAACACACAATGCTGATTTTCCATCATTAAGTCAAACTCTTCAGTAGGATATGTCAGCTGAAATTTATGTGGGCAAAATATTACTGATTGGGTCTTTAATGAATAAACTTTAAGCTCTTACCCACTGCAAATGTATTTTTTGTTGAAAGACAGCATCTCCTTACCTTTCTTGTGTTTCTGTCTTGATGAAGGCCTCTTCAGAGTTCCTGATGCTGCTACTTGCTCAGCGCATCTCTGTGCGTAATTGGCACCACTTCATATTTTCAAGCAACTTTCTCTCTACTTGTCAATAATATACTATATATATATATATATATATTTTTTTTTTTTTTTTTTTTTTNATCCGCTGGCGTCTGCTCCGTGAAGCTGCACGGCAGTAATCCTCCGAGCCTCTTCGGTGCGTCCAGTGGTCAGTGCGCCCCGGGGTTAAATCCCCAAAACGAGGAGGAGGAGCTCGTTAGCGCGGCCCCCGACAGGCTGAATGCGACTCGGTGATGGACCGCAAGCGACAGGCCGCAGCGCGGGGCCGCGGGGAGCGCACAGCACCGGACAGGACACCGAGACGTTATGAAACAGAATCAAGTGGACCGTGGCAAAATGTCGAGTTAAATGATATGAAAACAACAACCGATATTCCCGGTTACATGTTTATATATACGCATGGTACATCTTAAATGTAAAGGAGAAAAAAAAACATCATCCTTAAGAGCTTCAAGAAATAACTTACATAATTTAGTGTCATTCGTCATTTCAGACTTGGTTTCCTTTGAAAACAAAAATATAACCAGAAAAGTAAGATTATATGTATGGACAATGCATAAAGCTTTTGTTTTTTTGTTTTGTAGGCTTATATTTATTTTTTATATATATCCTAGATAGGCTAATGAATGATCTTCCAAGATATTTTTAATTTTACTGAGGTCTTCACACATTTTTATCACGCACATCTTTTTCTTTTGCATCATTCCTTTTATAAGAATGAGTTTTCCATGATTGGAACAGGAGTCTTGTTGCTGCTCCTGAACTTTAGGAGAAAGTTAACTGCTGGTTTATGCTGTCAAAGCCAATCTGTGCATTTGGCCACTTTAGTGTGCAGCAGTTAACAGACTGGTTGTTCCAAACATGACCACAAAAAGCTCTCAACTGAAATATGTGTTTTAATTTTTTTTATACACTTACACATAACTTAAAGAAAATCTATAGAAAACAGATTCATATTGACATTCAGTGACATAAGGGGGGAATTATGCTTTCATTAGCCTGTCACCTATCATTCTGTTTGGGAATAACAAATGATTATAGTTAGGAAAGGTCATATTAGGTCATGTTTCAGCACAAAAGCATGGAGGTGCACTACTGGATGAATGAGGCAAGGATGCTTTAATGTTTGCTTTGACTCACCATCCTTTCAGATGTTGTTCAACATTAAATCAAGTAATGTTCAGGTAGTTAATTAAAATGCACTAAATAAGGTTAATGTCTTTCCACGGCATCCCCAGTCCTCAAACAAACAGATGGACACAACATGAGACAGATGAGCGCATAACAAGCACTTTATAGGAACCTGATTTTAGAAGTCAGGGTCGACTCTTGTAGCTTCCAGCCACTCAAACATCAAGAGCTTCTTCACACACATTTGCCAAACTTTGAATCTCAATGAAAAATAAAAAAGAATCTATCTCCAACCACATTCCACCTCCAGCATCCACAGTAGCATAAAATATTTAACAGACCATTTGTTTGTCCAGTTCAAACAATACCATGCTATGACAGCATCCAGCTGTATATGGGTAAATCAACTTTTGACAATGACATGACTGCATTTTCACCATGAATACATGTTGAGATGATTATGTACACTGTTGAATATTATATAATCTGATATCCTGAAACTGCCACATAAAGAGGTCTTGTTCGGATGTGATTTTTTTTTTTTTTTTTTTTTTTTTTTTTACATAAGACAATTCAAATTGCTCCATTGCTTTTTATTGCAATTATGAGGATGTTCGTAATCAAGGAAAATTATTACAAATCAAAGGCAATATTTCATTGTGAAAGAAATTGTTGATTTTTGTTGCCCTGCTGCTGCCGCACCCTGAATATGTAGGAATGTGGGTGTAAATTCCTGAAACATTGTAGCCATTAGTTTGCATACATCAGAGACTGGATGCTGCATAGGAGAGTGGGAGGGAAGATATGAAGAGGCTGTTTTTGGGAGAAAAGGTTAAATGCCTTAAATAGAAACATTACAACTGCCATCAGAGGTACAAAGCAAAGAGATCTGAGAAATATCTTGTCTCTAACAATACAGCAGGGTATGTGTATATGTGTGTGTTTCTTTAGCTTCCATTCATTAAGAGTGTGTCTTTCTGTGGCGATGAGCACACTCTGCTGTGGGTGAGGACTGAGAGGATCATCTTGAGGGTGTTACTGCAGGGTTTGAGGCTGGCTGGGGAGAGCTTAGAAGAGGCGAGTTGAGACTGTAGCAGTGTGGTCTGCAGGGGGGAATAGAGAGGTCCTGCAGGGAGGGAGATCACTTCTTTGGGGGTTTGTAGGGGTCCAGAAGTTGCTTAGAGAAGGTGTTGACCTTGTCAGCACCTCGAACTTCATGGGGCAGCAGTGGTAACTTGACTATATGGAAATCTTCATAAAGGTCCTCCATCTGTCGGGAAAATATAGACCATTACTGTGTGCAATGACTTATGACAGATGTTAATCTTGGAGGCTCCAGTGGCAAATTTATTTAATGCAAGTACTAAACATACCTGATCTAAATACTTGGACTGAATTTTATGGCGGGCTTCGCACATCTTACACGGCCTCTCGCCATCAGGGAAAACAAGTTGGTTGACGATGATGTTGTGTGTGTCGATGCGGCACTTGGCCAGTTCCTGGATCAGCCGCTCGGTCTCATACAGAGACAGGAACTCAGCGATACACACACAGATGAAAGTGGTCTGCTCCTGATGGATGGTGGGTTAGTGGGAGGGAGAAGAGTTATGTTAGATAAACAGCACACTGCTGGAGGACTTTTAATAGGAGATGGGGCTGTTGATTCAAAGCAAAAAGTCCAAGAACAACATATAAGCAACAGCAGTTTAGCGCTTAGTATCCTGTAATAACAGCGGGCTAATGTGCTTGTGTGGGACAATTACAACAACAGCACACTCGTGTGACTTACAGGGTCTTTGAACTGCTCGCTGACTGAGCGAATGACTGGCAGGGTCTCCTCCAGCTTAGAGGCCAGCTGATCTGCATTCATGTCACCCAGACCGAGCATGTTACACATCTGGAGAGAAGTAGACGCAAATAGAGAGAAGTAAGTATACAGGCTTTAATCATATGTACTATTGATGAAAAGGATCAACTGAGTGTCATCATGAGTAGATAAATTACCCTGAACACACAATGAGATTTATATTTTATGACGTTAATCCTCATCACTTATAGATCAACATGAAATCTGTGGATTTTTCTTAAAATGGGCTCTATGCACACTCGAATTAACGGAAAACTTGACAAATGACCCAGGTGACTCAATGACTGGATTTGCCTCACCTGGGAGATGAAAGGGCTGATCTGGTTCTTGATCTGCATAAGGCGACCGAGACCCCGCTCCACAATGGTAGGAAAGTTGAGCAGCCGCAGTGTGTGGCCAGTAGGGGCAGTGTCGAACACTACCACTGAGAAGTTCATTCCTTTCACTAGCCTGAGGCACAGGGAAAACACAGATTCAAATGGGAGACATTGTGAGAGATGGTATGAAGCTGGGCTCAAAGATCTGAACAATGCTTTGGGCAAATTTAATGTTATGTGATGCATTTTTTTTTTTTTTTTANTTTTTTTTTTTTTTTTTAGCTCATTCTGGCTCTGTGAGCTGTCTTTATTTATGCTTATATAGATAAGAGTGCTGACATGGAAAAACATTGGGTAACTCTTCTTGATCATCTCAGTCATTGAGCTGTGGAAGACGAGTGCAGTATATCCTCAGCACTGCAGGTAAAATGAAATCTGACCTCATGACCTCAGCGTAGCTCATAGCCTCATCGATGCCAGGGAAGGCACTCATGGCCTCCTGCATCATCTTCTTGCCCATGCTGAGCATGTTGTCTTCTTCAAAGAACTCGTCAGGCAGTTCTGCCACACCCAGGCTTGGGTCAATCTCCTGTGGTCAGTCACACACAAATAACCCCAGCATTACATAATGATAGACTGGGTAACTGCAGTGTTTGTTTTTATGGCTCTCCAGCCATTTAGTTTGTTGTAGAAACACTTTACAATATAATGAAGTCCAATACAATACCACTAATAATGACAGTCTCAAGAATTAAACTGAAACAGAGTTGAATCACTCTCAGTCTCATAATGTGAGCAAAAGCTGAACAATATAAGCTTTTAAAATGGTAGGATTATTTCAGAGCTGCTGTACTGGATTGCATTTGATTGTATAGATGTGCCTTTGAATTTTTAAGATAGTAATTTCAATTATTTTTCTTGATAATAAAAATCCTGGATATGAATACTCTTCTTTGTGTGGTGACTTACCATAGCAAAAAGGTTGTCATAACCCTTGACCTTAGTAGGCACCTTTGAAAACTTCTGGTCAAAAGCATCAGAGATGTTATGAGCAGGATCTGTGGAGATGATGAGCACACTCTCTCTGACAGCAGCCAGCTGGACAGCCAAACTACAGCTAGACAAACCACGAGGAAGACAGAGAGAGAGACAGGGTTGTACTACAGGTGGTACAGAGCAGAGAAAGTGTTCAAATAATTCACAAAGGCAAAGGTTAAAGTCGTGTCACCAACACGTCATCAAAGCAGTTCTAGGCAGTGTTCTGTATGTAGCATATATATTCATCATCATCATCATCATCATCATCAGGACTCTTACATGTGTGCTTAAATAAAGTCCCTGAGTTGAGATTCATTAAGATTAAAATATGAATTTATATGAAATAAATTTAAATATTACCTGGAATTATGGTTATTGTAATACAGAGCTAAAATGATCAATGAAATAATAAGTCAAAAGGCCGTAAAAATAATCGATTAATTATTTTCACTAGTCATTTATCGAGCATTATTTGGTTGCAATGTGTCCAGTGTGCGAATTTGACTCTACTCTTTATTTTCAACTGTTTTCCAAACAAAACAAGCAGTTTGAAGACACCACTTTATGATGTGGGTGATGAGCATTTGTCATCTTATAAGTAATGAAAGTGGTCAAATAAAAGGTCATCAGTCGACGAATCCACATGAAAATAATCATTAGTTGCAGCCTAAAGTGATTCAGGTACGTATTATTTCCGCTTCCTGACATTGATTCTTTTCATTCTAGGTGCAATAAGTATGTTTTCAGGCAGAATCTCTTAAGTAACTCAAGCTAATTTAACAACAGTTGTGCATTTGTTACCTACCGATTGCATACAGCGATCTCAGCTAATCTACCAAACGAGGAAAGAAACCGGAGAACAAGCAAGTTGTCGGTACACCGTGTTATCAACCCGGCGGAAAGCTTGTCAGCTGGCTAACGTTAGCCACACTGCTTGAAAGCAACTAGTTATTCCGATAAACTCACATTCAGTTTCGTCTAACTAACGCAAAACATAAATGTAGTAAAAATGAATGAAACAGAAATTTGGCTTAAGATAACACTCACTACACTGCCGTGGGGATAACACATTGTTATTCATTATATGAGATCCACGTCAACTCCTGATGACAGCTAATCTGAGCTACGTTAGCTAGCAACGTTAACCAGAGAGTACCGTGAAGAGTATAAGCATAAACATTTAACTTACCTACACGTGGTTTTACCCACACCACCTTTTCCACCTACAAATATCCACTTCAGAGATTTTTGCTCGATTATGTTCTTCAGCGTGGGTTCTAACGGCTCAACATCAGGCGCATCTTCAAACTCGTCTTCCAAAGTAGCTGCCATCTTGTCTGTGTACACTGAGCTACGGCTGCTGCATTCAGGGCACCTCGTAAATTATGGATTCTCAGTGCAGGAAGGGGTAAAGTTCTTGTCACAATTCTGTATAATGTTACAATGAAAACAAGGAACAACTTATTTCAGTAGACACAACGTGCATTTCTCTGCAATGTCCACATGTATGGCAACAAGGAGCAATGTCAAAAGTACCTCTGAACAGCTAATCTGATATCACCTATTGGGGTGGTGCCAGCGTGGGCAGCACAGTGAAAATAGAAACGCTAGATGGCAGGAGAATTGGGCGTTTTAACTTGTTTTTTTCCCCTTCCTTTTGGTTTCTTTAACATAATAACATGGACTATTAAAACTCAATAATGATTAAGAAAACACCATACTGTATCTTCACCTATGTTTTTATTATTCATATTAAAAAGAAAACAGATACAAGCCTACAATGAAATTTAATGTCCATCAGTTTTCAGTTTGTGAAATTCAGTATCTCCAGCTTTGGTTATCTGTAATCTGTAATACTCCTATTAGTGATGGGCCTTTTTTTTTTTTTTTTTTTTTCCTTTTGGTTGGGTGGGGGTGGCTTGGGGTGGGGTTGTTCAATATCCCAATGGCTATTTCAGATTCTGTAGCTCAAACTAAACTATTCTTTTTTTCATGGGTTTTGATACCACATCTTTTAAAATACCCCAACAGGACACAAGTTTCTCTTGGGTTTTCCTCTTTGTTGTTTTGCTTTACCAAAACATAATGTCTCACACTTTCCCCCATGTTAATTGTGAAAAAAATTAAAAAGAAAGGAGTACTGTGTCAGCTATCATCACTGGCTTCAGCAGTGTGTTCTGGCATTGTCCTCACACATGATGTAAAAGTAGCATAACCTACAAACTGTAGTGGATGACAGTCAATACTATTAAATATGTTTGGCTTAAAAGACATTTACTGAAGTTTAGAGAAGCAGGATTCTGATCAGCATGTTGCTGCCATGAACCACCACACCAGCTTAGAAAAGAACCTACTGGTGAAGCAAGTGAATGATTATCTCTGAACAACCAATGCTTGCACTTTGGCACTTAATCATCAGATACTCAGGTAAAGCGGCTCAATGGAAATAGTGTAAGATGCTGGTTGTCCTCATCAGCTCCTTAGTGTGAATGTGTAGAATTTTGCTAAGACAATTTTCTCAATTAAAGAATGTAAACACACAACTAAAAGCAAAGATGTTTATTAAACTCAGCTCAGACCAAATAACACAAAGGCACAGGTAATGTCTTAATCATCAGGTAATGTAGCTATTATGAGACTTGAAAAATTATTAAACAATATTTGGAGATAGTTCACTTTTTTACATCAGTAACATTAATTCAAAGTATGAAATACAGTGCATTTAGAAACCCTGTTGAGGTGAGGATTGAAAATCCTAAGGGTATAGTAATAAAAACATTTATTTACATGAACATTTACATACTGTGACCACAGGATAGGGCACTTGCCTCCATAAGCACTTTTTCATTGCTTCACCTGTCCCTATGTCAGCACTTCCATCAGACCTGTCAGCCTTCCTCTTAGACCCATCACTCCCATCTCTGCTTTCCAAACAGTGCCAAGCCAAAATCTGTATGTGCATTGTTTCAGCTCGCATGCACTCCATCCCACTAGGAAAGGAGCAACTTTGTCTTTCATTCGATTTTACACAGTCTGTCTGCCGCAGCCATCGTGGCCAAAAAGCTGGACCTAAGTCCACCCATTGGTACCTTAATCCACATGTGGCTGAGCGCACCAACCAGTCTCGGACTGAACTGGCAACATCTGAGGGCAGAGAACTGAGGTCCACATCTGCAGCTTCCTTCTCTAGTTTCCATCGGAGGTTTGTTGCAGCTTCTCTCAGATCAGGAGAAGCACTCAGGTTGAACTTCTCTCTAACAGTGGTGTACTTGGCAGGCAGTGGTTGCCTGTCACTGTGATTTCTCTCTGAAGTCCAGATCCCAGAGATATTAGCTGGCTGCTCTATGGACATCCAGAATGGGTTAAAAGAGGATCCCAGAACACGTAGAAGACGAGAAGCTCGCAGGTGTTTAGGCTTGGGAATATGATGGTCTTCAGCATTTGTCAGCAAGGTGTATGGGCGGACTGGCTGCGAGTAAAATGGTAGACTGGCTCTCAGCTGAAGAAATGGCAAATCCAAGCTCATATCCTTCTGATCTTGAACAACAGTCATATTCTGAAGCTGATTCTGGGCCAGATTGTTTGAAGTAAAGACAACAGGTCCATGCAGAAGGACACACAGAGAAAGCAAGCTGAGATAGACTTCACAGTTCTTCAACCAGCTAAACATATTCTTAGCCCTGAGTGTCAGAAGAGTAGAATGAAGTTTTGTTCCTCTGATCTTCCTTTTCAACCATTTAGTTGGCTTTTTTTTTTTTTTTTTTTTAAATTAACATTTGTTTCAGGAACTTCATGTACCCAGCACCAGACATCCTTGAATTCTTGTAACACACTCAAATTACTGCCTTATCACACAAATAACAGGCATATTATTGAATATGTCCAGGATACCTGAGTTCCCACTTTTCAGTCAAGGTTGCAATGTTTTGGCTAACTCCAAAATGCAATAATACAAGAAAAACCTGAGAAAGTTAGGTCTGATTTCATGAAATTCCAGCCAAAACATGCATTCTTATATATAAATCCCACTGTGTAACAGTCAGTAATGCAAATACAGTAAATAACCTGTCATCTGATATGAGATGAAAAAAAGTGCTACATATTTTACAGCAAGAAAAAAGAATAAGAAAAGTAAGGTTTGATCTAATTTTTGGTATTACATTGAAAGATTAGTAAAGGAAAAAAAAATTCCCTTCAAAAAACAAAATTCCCATTATCTTAGCCTAGATAATGACATGGCACAACAAAGAATGAAAAAAGACAACAGAACAGATGAAACTCATTTGTCAGGACGATGTCCCATTTATTCTCATCTCCACAAAATCAGCTGTCTGGATCAAAGGCACAAAATGGCATATCAAATATATTTATAATAACATTATATTTTTTATGTAAATACTTACTTAAATATAAGTATAATTTTCATCAACATCATAGTAACGTGTCATAAGTATATATCATCTCAAATTGTCACATGGCAACATGGGGCTGTGTGTGTGTGTGTGTGTGTGAGAAAGAGAGAGAGAGAGAGAGAGAAGTTAGATATGTTTGTGCAGTATAAAACAGCACATTATGAGAATATTTAAAAATCCTCAGATTTGATGAGTAATAAATGGATAAATTCAAAAGTACTTTTGAAAAAAACAGAATTTTCACAATGAACGTGCACATGATTGTATATATTTCCAGTGAGATGGATGTGTGTATGTTGACCTTAATGTCTGCTCATGCCAGCTGTTTGCTTTCAAACTCAGAGTGAAAACATCTGGTCTTGTGATCTTTCTTGTTGCTGGGAAGATTGGTTTGTTTGCGGTCTGAATGTGCAGGGCGTCATGCTGTGAGTCGTCTGGTTGCTGTGATCTGCTGCCTTTGCTCGTTCATCCAGAAACTTCTCAAACTCTGAAATTAACAATAAGATGTTTATGTGTGTGTATACACTCACACAGAGATGTGTATAAGAACGGAATTAAGAAATATTATCTTTACATTCAAATGGCAGCAATGAGAAAACAACATACCTTCACTGGATACTCCCTCACTAACAGCAGACTGGTCTTGCTGCATTTCCAAACAAATCATAAAGGGCAAAGTATATCATATTTCTATTACACACTGGTGTTTATTTCAAAAGAACACTGCCTGAAAAGACATGCATGCTCTTACCATATCACATGACAACCATTTCTCAAGATCATCCTGCACAGAGTTCTTCACTGATGGCATCTAAGAAAAGAAGATAAAAGAATATGGTACAAATGAATATGGCACATCATTTTAGCTATTTATGTCACTAATGAAAATGTATTCATTGTTTAATTCCTGGAAAGGGTTTGTTCAACCCCAGTTGTGTGTTGCTGTGGTACACACCCCTCCTGTGACCTGCAATCTGGTGTCTAAGGCCTCAGCTAGTCCCTCCATAGTTTCTGGGTCTTCATACCGGACACTGGACACAGACACAATACACAGTACAGTACAAAGTAATGAAGTGACAGTATGAATTATGATATGATGATGTATTTCTGTCATCGTGTAGCACCTCTCACCTTTTCCTCTGCTCAGCCAGGGAGCTTCCTCTAGTCTGAGCAAACATATCAAACTCCTCCTCCTCCTCCTGTGCTGCAACCACTGCAGAAATAAAAGGTTTTTGTCTATTAACAAAACTGGTATTCTCCATCTTGTTAGGTAATGTTTGACAGCATAACATATAAAATAATGCCAAAAAATTGAGAAATGTATAGTTTTTTTTTAATCTACTATCAGACCATAATTGTACTAATATGCATGTATGGAAAACAACATACACATATATACAATATATTAAACAATTCCAACTCTGCCCCTCATTTCATAAAAAAAGACTGTATTTTGCCAATAAACAGCAATGCATTTTAGAGATTTATTTCATGAAAACCTTTTTTCCCCCTAAGGACATTGTGTCAGTGGTTATGATCTTTGTTATGATCTTCATTTTTTAAAATTCCTTTCCCATATCATGTCCTGCTCTAACATCCCATTTGTCAAAACATGGAAGAAAGATACTGTATATTAGAATGCTGATTACTTGTGACTTCATTTAGAAGGACATGATACATAAGGAAGCAACGCATGTATAAAGCAGAATTTCCTCACTGTGGTTGGCTGTTTGCCTTTGATTGGCCGCAGCGCTGACTGTTGGTTGGCTGATTGTTGTTGTGACTGCTGGTTGGCTGACAGTTTGAGGCACAGGGCTGTCAGTGATGAGGATGGGGCAGCTGGTTGAACTCTGCTGGGGTGAGAACAGACAACAGAGAACAGTATTTCCTACCAAGAGGTAACCATATCCTTCCACCTTCTTTTATTTGCATACTGATTAAATACATGTTTTCAGTACGCCATCTAAAGGAATCAAACCCAAAACAAACTGAAACATCCATCCATCCATCCATCATCCAAACCCTCTTATTCTATTCAGGGTAGTGGGGGGCTGGAGCCTATCCCAGCAGTCATTGGGTGAGAGCCAGGAGACACTCTGGCCAGGTTACCAGCCAATCACAGGGCTGATACAAAGAGACAGACAAACTCACTGACACCTATGGTCAATTTAGAGTTTCCAATTCACCTAGCCTGCATGTCTTTGGTGATAGGAGGAAACCGGAGCACCCAAAGGAAATCCACATGGATGTGGGGAGACCATGCAAACTCCACACAGACAGAAAGGACCTAGTCAGATTCAAACCCAGGACCTTCTTGCTGTGAGACAACAGTGCTAAGCAGTAAGTTACCGTGCTGCCCTCAAATCAAAATATCAACGCCTGAATCGATGACGCATTTAAAATATTGACAATATGTGAAGCTTTAAATGAGTTTTACATATTTAAAGCAAAAGAAATTAGTAATTGACATGTAAATGTATCATAAAAATACTTTTAACCTTTATGTGGTGCTCATTTTTTTTGTTACTCATGGAGTCGTGTAGCTGGTGGACCCACAGCATTATTGGGGTTTTAAAACAATACAGTAATTTATGTACAGTCACTTTACATATACAGTATTTACTTTAGCTCAATTACAAGCAATACAGACACAATATATGGTTAATATTTTCCATTTACCTCTGGTAGAACACATTTATGATTAATAGTGCTATTTATTTTTTGTGATGGAATGTGATTTTTGAAGAAAAAAAATTTAGGCTAAAGTCAAAACATGGAGCTGGGGTACAGCGTGAGAAAATACTGAATGCTGACAATATTTTAAACTTTAATATTTAATTTACTTACAACTCTAACTCTTGTGTGAGCACACTCAAAATGTGGGTTGTTCAAATAAAATCAGCATTGGTTTCTTAATTTTCATTTTGGCTCACAGACAGATAGAAAATGTTTCCCATTGCTTATTGATAAGTGCAATTGATACATGAATACAACAACTTAGAAATATAAGTGACTTTGAAGTATGTGATTATATATGTGATTATATATTTAAATCAGAAATACTGATGTAAATTTTTTCACCTTACAAGTTTCTGAGATACTGTCCTTGAGGAAGTCCAAATGTTATTTAGTATTTTCCCTTCAAGACTGATTAAATCACAAATTTAAATGGAAAACTAAGTATAAGTAATTACTGGTAATTAAAAACAAATCAAGGGCCTTTCTTACCTGTTCAGTAGTTGTAATTTGCGCCTTGGCTAGTCTTTCAAACCTAAAAGACATTACAGTGTAATGGTGAAATTAGCCTTGATTAAAAACATATGCTTGTGGACACTTAAAAATTTCTTTAGGTAATAATGCAAAGCTATCATGAGCCACACCTCTCATAGCGAATGAAGGCATTGTTAAGATCATCGTTGACCACCAGCAGTTCTCCGATAAACCCTTCATCCAACAGCCGGGGGATGAGCTCCACCACTCGAGTCTGCATGCTCTTACACACCGAGTAGAGCTGCTGTTTGGTCAGAGGAGAAGGCATTTAAAGACTAAAATCTCTGATGCCGTGGCAGGATTTGAAAGAAAAATCCACCCTAAGTTACTCTTATGCTGCTATGTGTCTTCATCATCTTCAGTGTTAAATATGTTGTTATTTTATGAAGATGATGATGATGCTCCAATGTGGTGGTGTTGTACGTACCTGACATGACATCTACGTTTGTAAGTGTGGCTAATGCTCATAAACATGTTGATTTTCCAAGTAAGAACTCAGAAATCCAGAAATCCCTCCCCACATTCTATCATTAACACCACAGAATTAGAATAATACCAGCAACAAAATAGGCACAGAAATACATGGCTGTTAGGGTTGAATACAGTGTTGAAGCTGCACACGCGCAGGCATGCATACACACACATACACACCTGGAGCAGCTCTGTATCATCCTGCTGACTTTGTCCAGGTGTAAGCTCATTCAGCAATTCAGACATCACACTGAGATTTCCCTTCACCAGTGCCAACTCACTTCGCAACTTCTGCTCCTACACACACACACACACACACACACACGTAAGCATCCACCGTACAANCACTTCGCAACTTCTGCTCCTACACACACACACACACACACACACACGTAAGCATCCACCGTACAAAGACATCAGTCATTAATAAAATATACTTGATTGAAATGATTTCAAATGAATGTTCTGTACAGCAAAAAAATCATGGCCAAATGAAAACTTATTTTCAGTTTAAATTTATCCCAGTTGTACCATACCTTTTGACATTTCACTGTTTCTCATTGTCTTTTATAATCAGAAATGAGATATAGCAATTTAATTCATCTTACAGAATCATGACAAATCAGGAGATTAGCCAGAAATCTTTTAAAGCAACCAGCAAGTACATAATCACTGTGAGTTCATTGCGTTTGTCTTTCTTGTACAACTATAACTTAAGGTACTTCTGGAACCTGTAAGTTATATTCACTCAGCTCAAATACATCAGTTAATGTGCAAAAACAAAAACAAAAGAATTCCAGCCCTGACTCACATCCTGATGTGTCAATTTCTTAAGTGATGGGTGATTTTGTGCAGTGGTACCTGTGCTGCAGACAGGGAGACTGGTCCATCGCTGGGCTGGACTGGAGGTAATGTGTTCTGAGTGGGAACACTGGGAGGAGGTTGTGGTTGTGGCTGATGTGGAGGAGCGCTGACAGACGTCGTCTCAGGTGTTCCATTTTCTGGGATGCTCTGCAAGATGATACCAGAGACAGAGACAGACATTGCCAGAGAGAGACAATGAAACTTATCAATAAGTGTGTTTGACTTTCTGTGTTTTTTTTTTTTCACTCTGTGGACAGACTGACCCTGTTTGGAGTGTGGATGGGGGAAAGAGCATCCAAGTCTGTCATTGGAAACTCCAAACCTCGTCTCCTGAGGTCGTCATACACATAGACCACCCCCGCCAGGGAGGGAGTGCTACGAAACGCGTCAGCCCATGACTGTGCATGGGAAAAAGGATATATGACAGAATATAAAATAAGGTCAGTCATTTCTGAATCAGCATTAAATAACACAGACCAAAACAAAGTTTATCAGAAAAGAACATGAGGATCACAAACATTCACACAGATCGCAGGTATCTACCAGCCTGACTGTATCAGATGTTGACATTCCAACTAGTCTGTGATCGCATAACATGATTGCTAGTGTGTAGTAAATGATTATTTGAAGGCACTGTACTCACAAAGAATGCAAAAGATAGACATAATATGGCTGCAATATGTCTTTAGACATATAAGAAATTCAAATTAATTCTCGCATAATTCACAAAGAAAGCGAATACAAATACAAAGAAATGCAATATAATAAAACAGAAAATAGTCTACAATGTCTATAAGGTATTATTGGTGTACTGTGGGAGTGATCATGTACCTGTATGAGGCTGAGCACTCTGTCATGAAGAGCAGTTGGGGGGTTAAATTTGGGCAGAATGGAGCGGACCAGCACTCCTTCAACAAAGTCCTGGGATGCCACCAGAACGTGGAAGCGGTGGCCGCAGTTCTTCACACATGTTTCAAGAACCTGTGTAAGAATATGGAAAGCCAAATGCACCAAAATTAAATATATAAAAATGATATTATGAAAGAAATAACTATGCAAAAATACTAATAAATTATGACATAATTCCATAAATCATTATCATCATGAAATCTTATTTCATAACAACAATTTTATTTCATAATGTCCCATTTTTTAAGTCTCTTCTTTATTTCATAACACCATTTTTTTAAAACACCATTTATAGCACCATTCATATAAGAATGGCACAACCCACAATGTCCAAGGATTGTGCAAATGTAATTTAACTTATCTGCTCCAGAATGAAGCTTGCATTCACATTTACATTGATTCTGGCCCTGCAATAACCCTCTGACACCCTGCATTACTCACTTCAGGAGGATTAAAACTCTAACACACAGTCACTCACAGATGATTACTCACAGTAAGAGCCAACATGATCTCGCTGAAGTTCTTGTTCCCTACTATTCTCTTCTTTATAGCTTTGGCTGCATCTCTGGGCCTGAAAAGAAAGCCAGGTGATCAGTTTGCTTATTCCTCCATCCCAATAATTCAAAAATCAAAATCAGCAATAATCACAAACACAAAGTAAAAAGAAAAAGGCTTGTGCTGCTAATTAAGGTAGAGTTTAGTTTGAGACTCATTGTGAAAATGGCTCTTTTGATTTAAAAAAAAAAGAGATAAACTAAAGCATCTTAGGCTTTTTACGGTACATGTTTTGTGGAAAGTGTAACAGAATGCTACAAACATAATGCATTTCAGGCATACAGTGGCATTCCTCAGGGTATTACAAACCAAATTAACAAAGGGAATATGCTGAGATTTGCCTTGTGCATAAGTAGATCAGTTAAAACCAGTCAAGTGACAAAAAGAAACAGGAAGAATAACAGAAGTTACATGACAAACAGAAAATAACAAGATAACCAACAGTCATTACTCAAACATCTATTAACAAACTCAGAAAATGAGAGAAGGCGTTCCTACCCTTCATCTGTCTCATTAATGATGTCACATATCTCCATGTTGAGGCCCCAGTCTTCAGACTGCAGAGTGCCGCTGGTTGCTCGCTCTGTCAACAGTCAAAACAAAGAAGAGACAAAACTGTGAATGAAAGTGCAATGATCATGCTGCACTTAGATCTGTGCTCCCAGAGGAGAACAGGTCAATGTAGATCTAAATTCTATTGTCACAGTAATGTTGGGTGATACTGAAAAAAAACAAAAAACAAAATAGCGAGAAAACATTCTTATGACATGAGGATGTCAAAATAGAATATCAGGTAGTATTTTGAAGAATTTTAGAGAAACTGGGCTCAATACTTGCTTTTAAAGACAGTTTCAACACAACTATGTATCACAGTTAGAAAATAAATGGTTGTTCATGTGATATATTGCCCAGTCTTAAGTCACAGTGGGGTACATTTGTATGCGCATTGATTGATAAGTTCTGAGCCTAGTGTGGTCATCATCTCCTTCCAACTTTAACCCAGTTTCATAGAAAACCTTTTCTTGGCTTTCCAAAATCCTCCACAGCTGATATGATGTCATCGTGTGAGCCAAAATGGGTTTTAGCTAATGTTATTTCATGTTTAAGAAGAGATGAAATCTGAGGGGGTAAGTGAGTAAGGTGCTGAACTAGTTCAAAGCTATCATCATGGCCAGCAGCAAGCAAGTACATAATCGCTGCACTTTGGTCTAGTTTGTCCACTTTGTACAGCTCACAAAGCCATCGGTACCTCTGGAACTAAGTTATAATCACTTAGCTCAAATGACTGCTGCTGATGTGCAACCCAAGGCATTATATTACTTCAGAAAAATAGAACAGTTTCTGTACATTCATTGAAGGCTCAGAACTGCCAAACACTGAGCACTGTTGTTACACTTTCAACTGCACTACTTGTATAAAGGGCCAATGCAATGCAATGCAATTCAGTAAATGTGCAATATTCTCTGCTGCTTAAATTCATAATTTACATGAAGATCTCAGAAGATTTTATATATTTATATATACAGATTTTTAGACTTTTTATCTACATATTTACCATTAGAGAAATTTTGTCCTCCCTAGGTGTTTGGTTATGTGGTTGCACACTTTTATTTTGTTTGATTACGTGTTAATGTACCGTCAAGGATCGTTACAAATTTTTTTGCAGGCCTACACTGTGCCATGAGAATGAAGGCATTCTGCTTGTGAACATAGCAACTAACACTCATATAGTGAAATAAAATAAAATGGAAGAATCTATTTATAATTTTTGAGTCTGCTCTCATAAGGTGATGTGTTTTTATTCATCCATCTAATTATGCACAGCATTTGCATTGCTGTCACTTGATGCAAATTTATAAAAGAACAATAAAATATAATTCAACATCAGGGTAAAAAAAAACAAAACAATCACAGTCATCTCTCTTTTGCACTGCACTCTTTTGTACCCCTGACTGGATCCTCATAAGTCTTAAATCTCCTTCATTCCTTTCACGCACACACTCCTCCAAGCCCCCACCCCTGCCTTTATCAATTCCATTGCCTCCCTCCCTCCCTTTGCCTCGTGTGACTGTCAGCTGCTTCTGTTCTCCTTCCCTCTGAAGAAAACCGAAGCATCTATGACTTATGTCTGAGAAACAGAGCGGATTAGAAAACAAGAAGGAATTGTTGGAATGACATTATTTCATTCTGGATACATGTTTCCATGCATCACCATCCTTTTTTTGTTTGTTTCCTGTATATGAGATTTAAAGCTTTTCATTGGAAGGAAAAGTGTAGCAACCCAAAGACATTAAAGGGAAATTCAGCAGCATTAAAAATTTCATAACAGATGACAAACATGTTGAAATATGTAAGCAAAAGTGCACATCCTTTACCGTTCGCAGAAAACATAGATTGAGGAAGTGAGAAAACACCAGTGGCTCCACAAATATCACCGATTCGCCTAAGGAGCTGTCACTTAACTCGGAGCAACCAATCATATAAAAGATCAGGGGAACTTAAACCCGCCTCTTACGTGTCAGTGGTTCTGAAGACTTTTTCTTTTTTTTTAATGAATGCGTCAAATTTAGTTATTACTCATTTTAGAATAAAAATAAGCCCTAAGGATGAGTGTTATTATTCACTTATACGCTATGTGCATATGTGTGAATATAAGTCCACATGCGCTCACTAAACTAATTTGTCATTGATTCTGCAAATTATACAGGAAACTAATGATTCTAAATTGAATCTAGCGGCACTCAAAGCTATATAGTTTCAAAAGCGCTACAACTTACCGATTCTCTGGCCGACGGGCGTTGAAAACGGGTTTGCTATGAGAAACTCCATTTTTTCCCCGAGTGAAAACATCCTGGAAAATGACAACCACAAACTCGATACAGAAAATTGTTTTGATAAATCTTGTGTCCAAACTGTTTCCTTTTTCTTTCGGAGGGTCTGCGTCACAGGCGCCCTGACTCCCTGCGTGATCACGTGAAACACGGAGCCAGGAAACACTACAGCACACACATCAACAGCGACAAGTCTTTCGTTTCATTACATTTTCAGCAGTACTGTCAGTGAGATCATAAATCACGTTGTCAGCACACTGTTTGATTTTCATAAACAGAGATTTGCTGTGGGTTCAACAATTCCCGTTTGCAGTAAAATATACTAGTTTCAGTCCAGTCATTGAACACGTGTCCTAATCACGTGTGTAAAAATCAATCAATCATCCCCTGTAAGCAGAAGTACACGTTAACAGAAAGCACAGTGGGTGACTTGGAGGCATGTGTTTCCTGTTGTTAGTTATTTATAAATTCTTTCAAGTATATTTGGAATAATAAATAATTTGTTGTGAAACTCTGGGTTAGCACTTTTATGTGAGCAGCACCACCCAGTGTTTTAAAGGCTGTATTACAACAAAGAAGATATACAAAGTTGGACAGCAAGGAAACTGCAGAAAATTCACCTGGAAAAAATAGTCACACACTTTGTCTGTTGGTTGGGGATCAAAGTTCAGCAAAGTTAAACTTGATATTAATATTTAATATCATTACATAAATTCATTTGCCTACATGAGTGAATCTGCCAATAGGCGATTCCACTGAAATAAACTGCAATGAAACTGATATAAACTACTGTTAAATGTTGCTGTCATAAATGCATAAGTGTCTCTAACCCTTAATTTTTAAAATGCAAATCCATCCCTTTGTCCAACAAATTGGGTCTGTAAGGGACAATATCCACTTTACCTTGTATAACCACCTGATACGGAGTAAAGCTCATTCTACAAAGATTAAGAGTTCACATCCTACTTCATATCACTCAAAAAAAATCTTTACATTATTGTAACAGTTCCATTGAAATAAACTTAATGTAATTCAAATGTACATTACTTTGCCATTAAAATTTCATTTTTGATTAAGTATTTGAGCAATTTATTTACTATACAATTAATTTAGCTTAATTTTTTTTCTTACTGATAATATGTTTATATATTTCTTCAAACCTGTCAAGTTCAACTTTGCTGAACTTTGATCCTCAACTAATAGCAAACTGTGCAAATGTTATTTATTTTTTCTTTCTTTTTTAGGTGAATTTTCTGTAGGTTGTGGTGGAAATCTGTATTAACAAAGATATCGGAGAAGGGACTGTCTTTTGTAAGTTTATTGAGCTTTTGCAAAAGGATGCACTCAGCATACAGAGATCAAAGGTCTCCACAGCAATGCACACCTTATTGCTCCGGCACATGCCTTTATTCATTTGAGAGGGCAATAAGGAGGGGGCTGAAAAAAATCATAAGAGTACAAAAGACAGTCTGTTTGCAGATGTTGCCTTTTTGATTGAGGTAGTGCGCCTCCACCAAGGTCGATCTTGTCTTGCAGAAATGTGCAGCTGTGAGTTTTAGCAAATGAAAAGTTACTTTCTGGGTGAGAACATTGCGTTATAGGTCAGTAAAATTCAAACATTGTGCAGTGTGGAATTTTCCATTACAAGGTTCCTCCTTCATAACAACAGCAACAACAATAATAATAATAATCATCATCATCATCATCATCATCATCGTCATCATCATCATCATTATATTATTATTATTATTATTATTATTATTATTATTATTATTATTATTGTAACATATTTATTATATCTTATTGTAGAATTTGTCAATATATGTTTTGCAGTGATTGTGATTGTTAAGAGTCTGAATATGTCAGCCATGTGAAATCTAGAGAACTTTCCAGGGTGTACCCAGCCTTTTGACTAATCACGTGGTGGGATAGGCTCCAGCTCCTTGAGATCCTGCACAGGATAAGTTGGTATTGAAGATGGATGAGTAGACTGATGAATTTTGTTTTGTTCAAATGTTTTTGGGACTGTACCAAAATGAGAGACACATCTTGCTCTGAAGAGCTTGTGTAATTATGTAATACTACCACTAGGTGACAGCGTCGAGCTCTATGATGGTCCACCTGTAACATTACCAAGAACATTTTTTTTCAGTTATATATTTGAACAAATTATATATATATGACTGCAGTTATAGTGATAAAAATACCATCTGCTATTCTTAAACTGCTTCCACATCTTATGCCTCCGATTAGAAAAAAGAGAAAAATACACACACACACACACACATATATATATATATATATAAAACTGACTCATCATTTATATTGGTTAATTGACACTTGCAGTCTTCTCTCAACACTACTTTGCTTGGTATTACATAATACTAGCCTAGCTCCAAACCTGTACTACCAAAGCTACCAGTGATGCTAATAATAAGTCAGTAGCTCAGAGTTCAGTCACTGATTGGATAGAACTGGAAGACTGGACCACATTCTCCAGTCCATGTCAGAGCAGAGTGTAGTTACAGGTGCCTAAACCACATCACACCTGTAACAGAAAGTGGTACAGACATTTTTTCTGCTTCCCAGAGTTTATATGCAGATGTCCCACACCAAAACATTGAAATCAGAGGTCACATTGAAATGGGTAAAGTTGTTGGATAAATATTAATTATTATTAAATATTACTATTTAATATTAATGACGTTTTGTGTGCTCGGTCTTAGTGTCTCATCCACAGATGCCTCCAGCCTGCCTTTATGATCTGGTAAGTGCTATGGGTCAGGGACAGTATTCATTCTCAATTTTCCTTGATTAACCCTGTTCATACAACTGATACGGTATGCCAACCATTTCAGCAAAAAACATTACAGTTTTTACATATTCACTGCCTGATTTTGATATGAACTGCCTACAGCCCTGCTGTCCATAACTTGCACATCATTTTAAGAGGTGAACAGCCTGCTTTCTCTTTACAGACACATGGCAGTACTCAAAGCAGTGTATAGGAACAAGGGTTCGTAGATCAAAGGGTGCGATTAGAAAGCCCAGAGGGACGCTGGGGCATGGAGAGACTGTGAGGAGAAAATGAGTGTGTTATCTCTTTTCTCCAGGCAAAGCATTACACTTAAACTGCACGCCATTGTTCACACAGTTTGTATCGAGGCTATGGCCAGTGGCATTTGTATATGAAAGCCAGGTACACATGAAAGAGCTGTATTATGGAAATTATAGAAAATAAAATTTAGTAGCATGTAAATTCATGTCTAAATAAATCATTATAAGAAAAGGAAATAGTCTCTCTTTTTAGATTTTTCCATTGTGCTACATGTTATGTGTGGCTGAAGTGAATATTATGCAAACCATGTTGTTCAGCTACACACCAGAGAAAGAGAGAGAGAGAGAGAGAGAGAGAGAGAGAGAGAGAGATTAACTGAAAGCTGCCACACAATAATTTGATTAGGCTAAGCCAAGGAAATTGCATGTATGTACAGTACGCACTTGAGTGTGCGTGCGTGCGCGTCTCAATGCGTGCGTGCGTGTATTTTTGTGGTTGTTCTGGTTGTAAATTGATCCCTCCTACTCTCTCTGTGCAGCCTAGGGAGAAGGAGGAGGAGGAGGAGGAGGAGGAGGAGGCGGCGAAGAGGAGGGGGAGAGCCGAAGCAGGAAGGAAGGAAGGCAAAGGAGAGGGAGGAAGGCTGTGAATGCTAACAAGCCTTGTCGTAGTCACACAGCTTCATAGATAGGCTTTGATCAAACATATAGCCATGGAGAAGGACGAGCACCATTAGGATCTACTATGCGCCAGCGCAGCGTTCGCACAGTGCGCACCGCTCTTCAGCCAGCACGTTTAAGCAGAAAACCCCTCTTTTCCGCTCAGTGAAATGTATCGCGACTTCTCGGGATTCACATTCTGACAATGGAGATTGAAAATATCGTGGCCAACACGGTTCTCCTGAAGGCGAGGGAAGGTAAGTACCGCTTGACTGCAGACAGAAGAAGATATCAAAAAATAAATGTTTTTATTCAGATGGAAAAACGTGGTCGAGCATGAGCTGGATTTGCGTTTTCTCTGTTTCTTCCATCCCTGCGCAGCGTTTTTCTCTACACATATACCGTTGAAAATCAGCTGTTTTTGTACCGACGTACATACAGCAGCCAGATTAACAACAGGCCCGGCTGGTTGGGGAAGAATAGCGCATAGGAACAGCTTTTGGAAGCGTTACAGATCTGCTTTTGAACATTAACCCACAACAGCAACCTTGTGCATATTTAGCCCTGCAATTTACGATGACATAACACACAGCTAACCGAATTCACCGATTTTACCACATTCCTCTGCCGCTAGGCAATTAAGATCGTTGACACAATCCGTCCGTAATATAATGGCTTAATCTTGCCAGTGTAGATTCGTGTGTGAAACACGATGAAGTGAACATGTTGTTTGACGCAGAAATATTAATTTCGCTGCATTGCCACTAGGCTGGTGATTGTGAGCTATTATGGCAGGAAGTAACAGTGTTACAGGTAGAGAAACGCCTGAAAGATCCGGGATCACGGGGCGAAGCCGTATACACACCGATTCAGGCGTTTCAGCCCTGGGTTTCCATGGGCCGGTGATCACCTGGAGGTGGAAGAGGCGAGGATCCATCTGTTTTCCAGGACATGGCAGAGCAGAGAAGATACTTTACAGGCAGTGAGTGGGCGCAGGGTGGGTGTGCAGCACTGTATCAGCGGCCACAGGAGGGAAAATGTGTTATTAGGCTCGACTGCTCAACCATTTCCACTCGTTTTTTTTCTTCCAGTGGGAACTCAGCAACAGCAGTTTGGTTCTGATGCCTCTGCTTGGCCCAGAGGACAGTTGATCCTTTTGGCGGGTTTTTTCGAGAGAGAGTTGATCCATCTTATTTGACAGCAAATCTTTCACATACATGCATGCTCAGTGGGATCAGGCCTCACTTGCTTATGGTTTGCATTATATTCAGACTGCATTTCAGTTCAAGCCAAAATACCAGTGCTGCTGTGGAGTGGATTTTTCACAGCAGCAGTGAATCCATTTCAGAGCAGCAGCTAGTCCTCACCAAGCATCAGGATTTCTTACCTGCTGTTAAATGGTGCTTGGCGTTGTCAGAGTTCCCATGTAGGAACTGTGTACTGATCAGATCTGCAGGCTCAATACTTGTCAATATCCTCAGTCTTTGTTAGTGAGAAGCTCCAAAAAGCCTTACAGGTGGGTGAGTTACAAACCATATCTAGAAGGTGCTGGTAGCTCTCAGTTGATGGTTAGCTTCACAAATGCTTTTCATCATTACATAATGCTGTAAACTGAATACTTTGGGTTTTTGGCTGCTGCTCAGACATGTTTTAGGACATAGCTTTATTGTAGAATTCATGGTTGTTTTAATTCTTCAATAAAAGCAGTCTTCTCCTGGGACTATATTCCCTAGCGGAGACATACATTGTTCAATGCAGTTACTGCAACTGGAAATTTAGGTGACATCGTTCTTGCTGTGATGGATCATCTCAAGCATGCTTTCAGTCTCGGTTCATTCCATTAAAATTAACTCAGAGAGACTGAAACCTGAAGATTCTCAATTTTGCTGTTGTCACAAGCTGGGGAAATAACCCCCATCTTTAACACGCAAATCTCAACAGAAAGCACTTCTGTGGGTCAGAGGCTGGTACTTGGCTTTTCATCTGAGCATCTCTCATCAGTCACGTTCATGTTGCGTGGCATCACAGCCTCTGTGCACAACACAGGGGTGAAGAAGGCAGTCCCTCAGCTGATATAACTGAATCCAGGCCTCTGAGTCAGCAAGTATTTGCTTTGCAGAAGTATCCTTGAGCAAGACATTATCACCAATAGCTCTGTGACCATTCTGTGGATCACTTTGTGCTCTGACATCACTGTGGAGTGGATACATGATAACACAAAATCCCAGTGAGGATTTCCACAATAAGGATGCACAGTGATCAAACCCATAGGTGCTTTTGGCCAGGTTGCAGTGTCCCCCAGCCCAGAATTAACACAAGCTTAATAAAACCGTCCTGCACCTGTGCTAGTTCCTTGAAAACCTGTGAGCCTGGTAACCATGTGCCTACAGGTTTGACGACTTTAACACACCTGAACATGTGAGACCGGGTGGCCTTGGGTGAATGTTATGGCAGGGTGTGCCCTGTCTGCTTCAGTTGAAAAGACAGGTCAAGAGAAGTGTTCTGGTGCTATGGAGATGACTCCTCTCATGTTTTCCATCTCTCATCTGTGTATATTTCACACATAAATTTGGTATAAACATTTAAAGAAACACCACCACATTGCAGCATTAGGTGAGAATGGGTGTGTGCCCATCACATTCACTGAAAATAAATTGTAAAGGATTATTATGAGAAGGGGATCACCTCCGCAGTAGACATGACAAATGCATTTTGTGGATGTAAAGGTTCAGTCAAGAATATTATAGTTAGTTTTAACATAGCAGTAAGAATACAGGTACCTTATCAATAATAATTATATTATTATATTGACAGATGAAACTCTTTTCACACAGTTATAGCCAGTATTGGAATGTGAAGTGCAATAGGTATATTAAAGATGCAGTGTTGTTGAGTAAAACTGGCTTTTCTTATTTATTCTGCTGCATTATGTTGGCTGATATACAAATAAAAATTACATTACATTATGGAGTAAAAGTACATGAGTTAATTTAGAAACAGTGTTATTATGTATTGTCCAACAGGCTCCACATTTTGCTGTGCCTTTTTGCTGAGTTGGCAGGGTACCATATCATAACTTAGCAGATAGTTATGTAGGGTCTGTTAAGAAAAGAAAATCTTTATGCTTTCATACTATTGAATAAAAGTTGTTTTTATAAAACAGAAAAGAGTTTGATAGAAACTAAACATGATGTTAGTAACTGAACCTTGCTATTAGAGCATCTCAGAAATAAGAAGCAAGTTACATAACAGTGCTGAGTAGTTTCAAATGTAGAAAGCTCTACAGATGCTAATTCTTAACTACAGTTATTGATTATAAATGTAGTGTATGTTTATAATTTAGAGCACAATTTTACATAGTAACATCAATTAAAGAATCACAGGAAAAATTGTGTTTAAAATGCTATTTTTACAACTCTAGTAAGATATTTTTGTTAAAACTTTAATCACTTAAATTAAAACTTTAATTGTGAAAGAGTCGCTTCTAGAGGACAATTATCCACCTCTGCAACTCTACAGGACTTTTAGCATTTTGTTTTTTTCTGCTTAGAGATACACTATGATTTTTTCTCAATGGCTCTCACCAACCCCCCATATTAATCGGTAGGAGGCAGTTTCCAACAAGCAAGCCCTGATATACTGACTGTATACTATCAGTCCAGTGAAAAATGGCTGCACAAACTGGTAGCTGGTAACAAAAATCGAGCAGCTACCACCATTTTTGTTAGTATTAGGCTCAGACCGAAACAAAGCTAAAATGAGGGAGAATATTGGACTAATATTAATAAGGTGCACAGAAATATGATTTCAGTGTAATGCTAATAATGCTGTATTTCTGCTGGATGTGTTACTCGGCAATTGGTAACATGGGACTAACACAACATTTTGGTACCGTTTTATTTGGTAACATTTCAGTTATAACAGTTTGAGAGGCTGGTGTTATGTCAGGGCTGTGTCTGTTGGATGATTTTGGAGTTCTCTTCGCCCTAGTGGCCAGAAACCAGATAGTGCAGCTTTAAAGGACCATACCGGCCATTTTGCATGTTTGAGCCTAATATATTCAATTTTCATACATGTTAGGTTACTGACAATCATTTCCCAAAGGATAAAACCATATTTCAGCTTTCCTGATATTTACAAAATCTCTTAATCTTTCACAATCAAACATCCAAATGATACACCCATCTTAAAGATCTATGTTTTGTCTGCTAATAGTTACGCAGCCTTATGAAGTAACGGTCATTTCAATTTTTTGATAAACGCAGGTCTTCTTTTGGGACTATATTCCCCGGTGGAGACATGCATTCACTCTGTGCTTTTTATTGCACTTAAACGCATGCTTTGGGAAATGATTTTCAGTAATGTTACGTGTATGAAAATTGAATATGTTAGGCTCAAACATGCAAAATGTCCAGTATGGTCCTTTAACTAATATTGGGACATGTACATGTCTGCGTTATATATATTGATATATCATTTTTAAACTGTTTCCTAAATGTTAGGGTTCAGCATATTGTATAACAATTTGACTGAAGATGCAGGTGAGATGAAGATGTGAATGGATGAAGAATGGATACAGCTGTTTTAGCTCTTGAAAGCATCTGGAAAAATGCTCCAACTTGACATAGCAATAGGAATAAAATCCTTTTTGATCCACTTTCCTCCTTTCTGCCTTTACTAGTTGTAATTGACAACAGTTTCCTTAACCCCCTGTTTTCAACCACCAGTGGTCATGTGCTAACTTGTTGCATTCAGCTTTGAGTTATAAATATCGAGGGAAATATTGGCACAGCACCAGCAAGACAAATAGAGCTCTAACAATTGAGAAAAAGGGAGTAACAACCTTAGTCAAAAGACAATGGGTGGAATTCTTAAAACACAGCACCAGATTTAACGTGTTGATATGGTTAAGTAGTGTCATGCAGCCAAGTTCCCTCAGTCATAAATGCCTTTTACTGGATTTTTTTTTTTAGCATTTGCCTTGAAAGAGGAGGTACTATGGTATTTCTTCATTTGCGATTCATAAAATACACTGACATCCAAAAATTAAGACCTGTTTCAATCTGGTGGCAAATTTCAGCGGTATGAAATCTAGGTGATATCATAAACTGTATTTGCCTCACATGTTAGTAATCAATAAATTTGATAGATAAGTTCACTCAGTTGATCAGAAAGGGTATTTAAATGGTGAGGTTTGATTTGTTCTTGCACACATTCTTGTGGCACTGCGCCTCTTCCTCAAGCATCCCTAGCTCTGCGTCTCCCTCTCCCACATGCGGCACACACACAACCTTCTGGGTCTCTGTGAGAGAGGGACTCTGAGTCCTGTTGCAGATTTCTGTACATCTTGTAAAAAATGTGAAGCTCTAAAGCAGAGAATTTATGTTTCTTTAACATGTCAATTTCGATTTGACAACAGAGGAAGCATGGCTGTTAAATACGAAGCAGCTCATTAACGTGCAGATGTGACACCTGGGACATCTTATAACATGTTGGTAATGGGACAGCTATGCACTGATTACCTAAGGAAAGCTAAATTATTATGGTGCTTATTTAGCATGATGCTGTGTAGGTTCGTGATTCTTCTTAATGAATTCTGCCAATATATTGTGTGACAGCAGAACATTCTGGTTTATTGAGAATGATGACTGTCAGTTAAGATTCTACCTCTTTTACACTGGATATTTTCTTGTGCGATTGGTGAAAGTTCATAAAATGGTAAATCTGAGGGGGGCTGTCACAAAAACAGAATGGTTATTTCAGATAGTCATCTGAAACTTATGTATAGAAATGCACTGATGTGATGTCACTTCACACATTTGGGACAAAAAAAGTACATCATGACAGGCACAGTACAGTATACCTTGCAATTTAGTATGGAATTGAAATTATCTGATAAATTTTGCATGTCCATGGCTAGATATGTAAACGCTAGACTCAACACTAAACACTAGATTCAAATTTTGGCTGCGAACAACAAGCAGATACCTTGTCCACGGGACAAAGAGGAACAGTGTTATTCCTCTTTCTTGTGAAGTATGCATCAATGATGCTGAAGTTGTTTACACACACACACACACACACACACACACACACAGTAGTGGAGATAAGCATAGCTCTTATTTTATGTCACTGAGTCAAACCTCCCACATGTGATCTAGGTGGGCTAGGTAAGCGGTACCTTTTACTGAGCCATATATGGAATGACACTCAAGCTATAGTACTGCTCTGATCAGTCGCTCACCCTACAGCACCAAATTGTATGGAAATGTGCCAATACTACATGAGTACGTACATTGTATATTTTGGTATTCCAGTTTAAAGTAACTGGACGTAAAGGACATTTCATTTTGCCTGTCTTCCTGGAACCACTAGATGCCTTTCCTCTTGTGTTTCTTTGAACATTTGAAACGTGGACCAGGACATCCAGTGTTCAGATGCTTTTAACAAGCAGGAGACCTTAAAGTCCTGCTTCCATAACAAAATGTTTGAAAACTTCTGATTTTTTTTACCCCTATTTTTTGCAGTCATTTCTCTTTATGTTCATCTCTCAGTCTTCAAACTGTCGGCTCGCAGGTCCTCTCAGACTGCTTGTGAGAATTTGCTTATGACGTTAGCCAGCGTAGCTTTATTAGTTTTGTGGTCATAGCTGGGCTAACACTTGTTGTCATCACTCTTGGGTGTTTCCTCCAGCTGAGTCTTGTAAAACACATTTCTTTGTGACTGACCCTTGATGCGGTTCTCATTTTACTGTTATTACACCCACAAATGGTTTGTGCGGAGAAGGAGACGCAATGTATTACGTATGCAGCTCGGTGGCATTAGCAGTAGTGCTTAGCTTGGTGGGATGTTCATTAGCACGATTTCTTGGCACGCTGACTCAGCATGAAGAGGCACTTGTGAAGCTGTGTGTGAACATCATAGGCCACATAGTTCCAGCTGCCTTATTAAAATACAATTAAAGGGGCGTTTCTGTGAGAAACCAGCTGTCTGACCACTTTTTAGGGCCAACTTACAAGTTCCTGTGGGTTAAGTAAAGCTCCTTTTCCTCAAAACTTAACAAAAGAGGTTAGGCAAAGTCCAAAGTTTTAGCACCCAATTTAAGTCTAGTAGCAAGTGTATTAAATGCCAAAGTTCCTTCATGATTTTTTCAGTTTCCCTTAAGAATTCCAGAGTTCTGATATGGTGTCAGTGTTGCAGCCTTTTGTCAAATTGGATGGCAGCAATGGCTTTGATGTATAAATGCTTTGGCTTATCAAAGTTATTCTTCAAGGTGTCATATGTACTGTGTGTTCTGCAGTCAAGGGCCCATTGCTGGAAATGAGGTTTTTGTATGTGTCTATGGCCAAGAAATTAACCACGGGGCCCTTCATCTGTGAGACAGCTGTAGATAACATATAGACGATTAACCTTTCAGTTTGTCTTCTTACACTCTTAGTCTGGGTATCCTGCTCAAGTTTAGTCTCACCATGTTCCCTCGTCATGCTTCCCTCCCCCTCTCCCTTAAGACAGTGAATTTTCAAGCAAATTTTCAATTTAATGGCATGCAACTTTAGAGATGGGCTGAGGATGGAAAGGTTTCGCAAGCCCCTGAAATGATTGAGCTCGCATGTTTATGTGCAGCCATGTGCCTCGTTCTGCTCATGTGAAACACCTCATGCCTGCTGCTGTGCTGTCCTGTTCTGGAAATTCCTCTGATGTTTTAATGTTTTTCACATTTTGCACATGACATAAGCTTCCTCTCAGAGCCACATAGAATAGAATAGAATAGAATAGCTTTATTGTCATTATACGTAACATATAATGAAATTACAGGTGCTTCTCCCTTAGTGCATAAGTATAAAGTATAAAAAAGAGTAAAAACAACTTTGTACACATCTATTTAAATTATATTTACACAGCTGAAAAGATAAATATACTTATCAAAGTGTATATCAAAGTATATCAAAAGTGTATATCAAAGTATATCAAAAAAAGTGTATCAAGTATATTTATATATATAGATATAGATGTGTGTATTTCGATATTTACAACAGTAGCAGGGATGGTAGCAGCAATCAATAAGTATTGCACAGAGTAATAAACACCAGGTAGTTAGCAGCAATCAGAATATTAGTTAGCAGCAATCAGAATATATTTCACAGTTTACATGGTACCGATTTAAAGTGGTGAACAAGGTGCCATGGGAACAGAATTGCACATGATGGTGACGTTGACAGAGTAATGTCCAGGTCAGCGGTGATTTAGTGTTCTGATGGCCCAAGGGTAGAAACTGTTCCTTAGTCTGGATGTGCGGGCCTTCATTGACCTGTAGCGCTTGCCAGAAGGCATCCGTTCAAACAGGTGATGCGCTGGGTGCGAGGGGTCTTTGAGGATGGCGGTGGACCTTTGCAGGCATCTGGAGCCGGCAATCTCCTCCAGGGAGGGCAGAGGGCAGCCGACGATTTTCTGGGCCGTGTTTATGACCCTCTGCAGGGCCTTCCAGGTATTCCAGTATAAGAATACCTGGTAAGGTACATCAGTACCAGAGTACCTGGTAAGGTACACCAGTACCTTACCAGGTATTCCATCCGGACCAGCAGCTTTCCTTGGGTTTACTGACCTGAGTTCACGCCTCACCTGGTGCTGGTGAAGGGTCAGTGAGGTGCTGCTGTAGGTTGNACAGTTGAGATGTTGCTGCCCCTGTAGTTGGTGATGTGGTTTATTCCCTGCCATACCCGTCTTGGATTGTTGTCGGTGAGATGGTCCTCAATTTTCTGTTTGTATGACTCCTTGGCTACTTTAATGCCCTTTTTCAGGTTTGCCCTGGCGATGCTATACTGTGCTTTGTCTCCTGTTCTGAAGGCGGTGTTGCAGTCTTTAATCAGGAGTTGCAGAAATGGAGAGAGAAATGTCTCTCCATAAAGAATTAATGAGGGCTCAACAAGAGAGGAAAAATGTTTACATGGGGGAGGGGAGCAAGAAGCTGAAGGAAGTCGGATAGGAGGAGGATCAGAAGAGTGCTGCCTGGTATTCACACGTTTCTCTTTTCCTCTCTCATCTGGTGTCTTTCAATATGAGTACATAGAGGGACCATTGCTTTGAACAGGCAACACGGATACTAGCGGCTAACATTTTCCTTATCGGAGCTACTCCAACCAATCACACTGTGACTGTACTGAGCAATTCTGTGAAAGCAACAGGCCGTTCAGTTATCTATTGTGTTTATGTGCGTGTGCATGCTCATATTACAATGGGCCTCAACTATGCATGACCCTCTCTCATTTCCTGCCATTTAAGTCATGCCTCTCCTTGCTCTGCAACAGTCAGAATCTATGAGCCTACTGAAGGGTGTGATCAGATCCCACAAATACCTTAGCCAAAAATATCTTGGTAAACAGTGTTATCTGCATTTTAAATGTTAGCAGAAAAAAAATGCTGTTTGTGCCAAGATGCAGTGGAATCACTTCACGTTAATACAGGGAATGGCATCTTAAAATTTGTCTTTGCTCTTGAGGGGGGACCAAATTTACACATTAAATTCAGTTAACTGGTCTTGGAGAACAGTGTTTAGCATGTGAAAACAATTGTGTACACTGTGTAAAGTCTGAAAAAAAAAAAATAGACCTCTGCGACATCATGGAGGTCTCTGTATTGGTGTTTAAGACTCCTGTTCCTATTTCTTGTTTTCGCATGCTGAAAAGTGCTCCCCAAGATCAATAAACTGAATTTAATGTGTAAAATAGGTAATCCCCTTTTAATAAGCTTTTGTCCCTTTTGTTTGTCAGTTAGCAGGGTACCTTAAAAACTTGTTAACTTGTAAATTTCAAAGAAATTTGCTGGCAAGGTAATGGCACATGATTTAGTCCAGAGTTTTGGTGCGAATCAGGATCCAGCTGAAGCTCAAGGAAGGATTTGTTAAAATTTCAACTGTTTTCTCATAATCTACAGCAGTTACTTGAGTGGAAAAAAAAAAAAAAAAAAAAAAAAAAACTGACATGATTGTCTGCCAGCATGGCTTTTGTAAATTCTTTTTTCTATGTTCTTTTCTATTACACAAAATAACATTTAGAGCATTATGCATCCTTGAAGGCACACTGAATGCCTTCTAGTTCTTTCTTATTTCCCTGTTAATTTATTAGGTCAGAGGAATATTATATGGGCTCTGTGACCCTCGGCTTTTTGCCCTCCAGGGTGCTTGTTATGTTTGCAATCAAGAAATCAAAGATTTTTCTATGTTTGTACTTGGGCAGAGAGTTCTAAGCACAAGTGTGAAAATGTAAATTCTGGCTGATTTCTGCCATGGTTGTGTCAGGCTAAATTTTCTGGCCTTGTAGCTGTTACTCTTGAGTGTTGGCGTGTTGCATGTGTTCATCAGATGGGCGAGGGGCTTTGCTCATATGGTGATGGCAAAATAAGAACAAGTTGTGAAGACACGGCAACATATAAAAAAGCTGAGAATTACAGTAGCAGAAGCTATAGATATGTGTTGCTGTTTTCCCTTCAGTGTTTTTATCACATCTATTTAGTTCATCTTGCTGGGAAATGACACTTTGTATGCTGATAAAACGTTATCGCATATACCATATTATACTGCTTTTGTTTCTGTTTATTCAGTCACAGTAAATTTCACTCATGCAGATGAATAACAGAAAAGTAATTTATGAACAATTTAGGAACACATTCTTCATCATTTTCTTAGTGAATTACTGAAATAGCAAAATTAAATTATTTCAGATTTATTTCTGTTTTTGTGCAAAATACCACAAAAAATAAAACAATAAAGAATGTCAAAGTGTCTGTAAATTACCAGATTTTGTTTTGTTAAAAAGCTTGTCAAACTTGCCTTTTACACAATTAGAAGAATATAATTTGAAAACATATCTGGGAAAAAAAATAGCTATGATACATCTTTGTGTCTGTTAAGCATATTTTTTGTATTTATATATGTATATGTATGTGCATATATGTATACGTATATATAATATATAAGATATATATTATAAATAAATATATTATTATATATAATATAATAATCTAATATATACGTATATATATATATATACACACACACACACACACACACACACACACACACACACACACACACACATATATATATATATACGTATATATAAATAAATTAGCAATTTTTGGATATGGAATTGGTTGTAAATTTTCTTTTGAATTGGCATTAAAACTCTCAAGTCAAACTGTCTGGAAGCTGCAGGAACAGGAACTCAGATAGTGAGTTGAGGACCCGCCCACTGTGATGATACTGTGTGACCTCCACTCTGCTCCTTCTCCTCCTTAGGATGAAAGGAGAGGAAGGTAGGACAGGAAGGGAAGTATGTTTGAGATGGTGTGGGACTGTATTTGGCCAGCACACATAAAGAGTATATAAAACTAGCAAACGTTCACAGGGAAGGAGACTGAGGAGAGAAATTAAAGGCCCTAGTAAAGTTCAAAATACACAAGATGTAATGAAAACAAAACAAAACAAAAAAAAAAAAAGGATGGNAAAAAAAAAAAAAAGGATGGTGAACACATCCTAAAACACTGAACACAGTATAATGCAGAATGGTCACCTGTTTCCAGAGGCAAAGGTGAGGTTTGCAGTTGACAGAATTGGCAGTGGTTAAAAATTATTAAAAAAGAAGACAAAATGGAGAGGGAGACGGTAGGTTCGCCCTCTAAATAAGAATTTAGATGCTTTCCTCCAACAGCAGATTAACTAGTGAACGAACCAAAACAAAAGTCGAGCTTTGCCGGCTGGCCTCCTCACCAGTGATGCAACCAGTCATTTAATATTTGGACCAGTTACAGTGAGAGGAGAGATACTGGAAATAGAAAGACTAGAGACAAAATTTCAAGTTGGTGGCCATGTGAAAGAACACAGATAGAACCTGAATCAACACGTGCCGAGCCTTCCAAGACATTCTTCTACTTCAGATGACGTACACTGGGGCCTTGCGAGAGATAGAAACGAATTGACAGATGAATGCGATCATTAATAAACTCACAGTTCACTCCACCTCTTTGCAGACAGGCACAAAACAACCATGAAAATACTCTCTGTGTTCTCCAATAAGTCTAACCAGTCAGACTAGAAAATGGAGAAAACACGCCATTGTGATGCAAAATAAATCTCGGTTTGCAAAATTAAATTGCACAGCATGTATTATGTGCACATGCCTGCTCTAAACAATGCACAAAAGGAGATGAAAATGATAAATTGATTTCCTTTTAACATTTAAATTTTTTTCCCATGGTGGTAAAAGAGGAAGGAAAGCAGAATCATTTGCATTGCTTTGATGCCACTTTGTGTCTCCTGTAAGAAATGAGTGACCATTGATTTTCATAAGAAAGGAAGAAGGAGACTTTGATTGTATAAATAATTAAAGGACCATACCATCATTTTTGCATGTTTGAGCCTAATGTATTCAATTTTCATACATGTTACGTTACTGGCAATCATTTTCCAAAGAATAAAACCGTATTTCAACTTTCCTGATATTTTTGCAAAATCTCTTAATCTTTCAAAATCAAATATTAAAGTGATACACCCACCTTAAAAATCGATGTTTCGCCTGCTAATAGTTACATAGCCTTATGAAGTCACGGTTTTTTTAAAAATGTTTTGATAAACGCAGGTCTTCTTTTGGCACTATATTCCCTGGTGGAGACATACATTCACTCTGTGTGAAGGAGGAAGGATTGCGCGTGAAGGATTGCGCTTAAACACGAAAATTATGTAACTTCAAAAAAAACCTGAATATATGTCTTGTTTGCGATAATAGATTGCCTATCCTAAGAACGTTTCAAGTATCAACAAGCGTTGATACTTGATTAGCGTACCAGAATGAATGGAAATGAATGGCGGTCTGGAAGGTAGGACTTTTTTTTTTTTTTNTTTTTTTTTTTTTTTTAACTCACTGTTCCAGTAGTATGCTTTGGGAAATGATTGTTAGTAACCTTACTTATGAAAATTGAATATATTTGGCTCAAACATGCAAAATGGATGGTATGGTCCTTTAATACCTAATTAAAAAAAAAATAAATTCTGAACGAGCTGAAATAATGTCAAGTCATCTACTGTATTTCGCCTACTAGTTTTTATAATGGTGTGTTTGTGGTGATTTGCTTTTATTGGATAATTGACAACAGAAACCAAGAGGAACCATGGGGAAGGAGTGAGGGTGAGCTGAGACCAGCTGGAGTCAAACTGATGTTGTTTTGGTTACACGGTGCATGTTGTACACTCTGGGTTACCAGAAAACCTTGGATATCTAGGAATTTTAAGGAAAGGAATGTGCATCCTTGTGTTGTAGAAGGATTTTCTCATGGTTTGACATCTGTCGTCCTCAGCAGTTCCAAGTTATCATCACTGCCACAGATGCGCAGATCTGCTTTGGGATCAAGCACGATGATCTCAGCATTGGCTTTAGCTCTGCTATGAATGAGTGAACCTGCTCTGAAGTCTGTGTTTATGGAGGGCCCCATTCTCTCAGAGCGGGGAACCAAAGTTAAATAAATACTTGCTCCATCCTGTCTGTATTAAGGGCCTGCACACATGGCTTTGACGTCAGGGTGACATTAAACAGGGTGGGGTAGCCAAGCCTGACCTGACAGACATGCACACATGCTTCCATAGCTTTCCAGTAAAATCTCTGTTTTTTCTAGTATTGTCAGTATCACTTGTTTTTCCTTTATCTCTCTCTCTCTCTCTCTCTCTCTCNCCCCCCCGAGTTTAGGTGACATTTCGTACCTTCATGTTTTCAGTAAAATATACAAGCTTTGTTGGCACTATATGCATGCTGAGTTTGATTTCCTTCTCATAGTATCAGCCAGATGTTAATCTGTGACAGTTTGTTAGTTTGTGTGCAAGTGGTTTGTCTCTGTTCATCTATTGTGCTGTGTTTGTGGCCCAAGTGTGTCCAGGGTTTTCAAGAGGGTATTTGACTGTCATCAAATAACCATTTCACATTTGCCTTTCCTTCTCTCTCTCTTTATTTTTCTATTGACCTTGTAACATCTTCATGAGGGTGTCTGTCTGTATCCACGTGTGTGTGTGTGTGTGTGTGTGTGTTTTGAATGTGCACTGAACAGGCCTGTCAACATGTCTGTTCAAGCAGTGTCAGACCAGTGTGATCTTTTAAGAATCATATAAACTCAACTTACTCATTATCACTCATATCAGGTTGTTCAAGGTTTGACAAAGTTTTGGTTTGACAATCCATTTGTGCTGGTTTGAATGTGTGTGCTACTTAGGACTGGGTCTCAATAATTTTTTGTTTCCAAATGAAACATATCAACACTGCAAAGTTTCGGAAAATGTAGTGACTTTGGATATTTTAAATATGCATGTCGTTACTCTCATCTGCATCCAACTTAAGATTTTGAACAAAGAGTAAATGTTGTAGTGACTATGTTGCTTTGCAGGTGTTTGACCATGGTGACCCTCTGTATGTGTTTGTGTTGAAAGTGTCACGTCTTTGCCAGGTCAGCAGGTGTGTTGCGAACTTGAGGGCAGAGGATTTCCCCCTCTGTTGTCCTTAAACTCTGTTTGCCTACGTAGTTGATTCTGGCTTGTCTAGGTTATTTAGTCAGTCTTTTAAAACATGGGATTGAAGTGATGATAGACAGGGACATTTGTCCAGAGAAAATCAAAGGGTTTAAATGGGGAATATTATGCTTTGTGTTACTTTCCCTTATTTTTTATAGTTTAGTATCATAGGGAGTATGTGTTGAACGTTGTCAAAGTTGCAAGACTTTTAAGTACACAACTATAGAATGAGAGAAATATAAATATATAAAAATAGAATATATAAAAACAGAAAAATATATAAAAATAGAATGAGACAAATATATATATAAAAATGAGAGAAAATAACAAAAGCAGTACACTGTATATCCCCTGTAAATGACCTTATTTTGTCTGATTGAGTTGAAAACCACAAAGATAATATCTCAAAGGGTTTTACAGGCCCATACATCAACGGTTCTTGACCTAGCCCAAGCCCTGTAGGAGGACAAAAAAAAAAAAAAAAAAAAATCCTTATCAGAGAAAGAAAATGGAGGAAACCTTGGGAGAGGCAATTCAAAGAGAGATTCCCTTTGCAATAATGATCAGGTGTACAATAGGAGCAAGCAGAATCTAACTATAAAGACAGCAATCTGTGGCACCAGTATCTCTGGAATCCAGCACTGTATGAAGTTGAAATTCAGCAGGGTCATTGCTCAGGACCCAAGGACATGTAGTGTTGCGTGTGCTCAAATTGAGCTGTGCCGGTAAAAAGTAGTCCACATGACAGGATATGCTCTGGGCACAGCAGCATAGGCTCCGGTCCAGTGCCACGGTCTCAACTTGACCCCATACAGCAAACAAAGCTAGCTCATGAGGACGTTGCTCAGGACCCAAGGATGTGTATGCAAATTTGCAAAGTCACATGCAAAGTCGTTTGGATGAACAGTTCTCAAATTGCGATGTGCTGGTAAAAAGTAATCTGCACACCAGGGCGTGGCGCGGTGGCAGGATACGCTCTGGGCATGGCAGCATATGCAGTGCCACGGTCTCAACCTGACCCCCGTACAGCAAACAAAGCTAGCACATGAGGACGTACAGAACAAAATTATGGCAGGCTGTGGCACATACCATAAAGTCTGAACACGCATGTTTTCAATGGGCACTGCACTCGTAAATTAAGTAAATCAAACTTATCTCAACACAAACAAGCTGGGAAAACACAGCATGTTATCATTGCACATGGACAGTTAGCCACTGTTAAAATAATTGCACACAAATCTGACATTTTTAGTGAGGCAAAAACTTCTGTAATTAGCAAAGCTCATGTAATTCAGGATTTTAGAAAGTTCATTTGACATGCAGTCATATGCAGTAGAAATAGGTCTTTAGTAAGTGTTGTTCAGTTGAAAGAAAATTACTAGCAGAGAAAAGGCTACTTTATTTACCTTGATTGCTGTCAGACGTTTTGTTTACCTGCTTTATAACTTGTGGTCAGTAGATGGCCCTTCTGAAGCTGTTAGTTGAGATGGTTGCTGCTGTGTTTCCCACATCAGTCAGTCTTTATTTCTCTGCACTGCCAATTTCTGTTAGAATCCATTTTCCATGGATACATTGCTTTATGTGGCCTGAGGCCAGATTATATCAGTATCTCTTCCCGTTATCCTCAGAGGACTCTCAACGCAGCTGGTTTATGTCTTTTGGCTGTTCCACATTGAAAACAAAGGGGATCAAGATTTTGCTGTACTGGCTTGTCTGCCCTGGAACCTTATATTTATAATCAGACCCACTGGCACAGTTTAACGTCTGAGTTGCAAAAGCACATTTGTGCTTCTCTGAACAACCTATAGCTGTTTGCTTGTTACTGCATGACTTTCTTGCTTTTAGCACTGGCTTTTGACGCTACCTCATCCTTCACTTTGTCTTTCTTTGTATATTATATTTAAAAAATTATCATTTAATCTTTTTTTCCCATTTTTTTAGGGTTATCTATCTAATGTATGTGTGTGTATGTATGTATGTATGCATGCGTGCATCCATCCATCCATCCATCGAATATCATATTTCATTTTCTTTTAGACAAAATTGCCAACATTAAATACATACATACATAAACCCCTTACCCTGTGTGTATGGTGATTTCCCTTTTTTTTCCTTTAATGGGAGTCTAATGTTGCTCAAAGTCATTGTGGCTGAAATGTAAGATGCTTTTGAGAGGTGGTCCCTCAGTCGTTATCGTGTCATATTTTCCTGAACTTACCTTCATTGTAACTTGATGAGTGCTGATGCTTTAATAGTTGATCGTATTTGTAGGATGATCTTTCAGAAGAAGGTCATATAAATCTTTCAGAAGATCATATAAAATCAGATGTATAGTTTTCAGCGAGCCTTGATGGTAGTTAAAAAACATTTTAAACCTTTTTTATTCATCATAAGTATTTTTTTTAAATCAAGGTACTACTTAGAAATATTAAATAGTCTACCTTTTTCTGCTGAATGATTTAAACCTTTTGATTCTGGAAATCAAAAGTGTGCTGTTTGAGTTTTACATGGTACGATTATAGTCAGCGAAATAATCATGGTTTCACGATTATTACATAACAAACACACAAAAAAAGTCATTAACATTATTTTGGTATCCATTATCCTTATATTTTCCTCCAAATAAAATATATATGAATACACAAATAAAATAAATATACATCAAATTTTGTATGTCTTATAAATAAAATAATCAGGCCGAAGGATGTCCTTTAGCTTTAATGTGAATTAATTCCCCAACTCATCTTTTTAATTTTTTAGCTCTTTCTTTAAGATGGGGATGAGGTGACATGGTTGCAGCAACTGCAAAATGACGGTGGGAAACAAAGACAAACACCTCACTGGTAACGTTAGCTAGTGGAGTGTTTTACACTGATTTCGCCATACAGGGCTGGGTGGTCATCTCTTAGATGCTGAAATATGTTAGGTGTGTTGGACCTTTTTGCCACAACTTTTTGTCAGCACGCTTTGCAAACTGGATATCTGTCTTATTCATCTACACCCTGGTCATTTTGAAGATATACATAATATGCTCCTATACCACCGATTTATTGTGTTTTTCCTTGGATATAAGGCTTAAATATTGAATCCCCCACCATGCTAAAATTACTTTGTAGCTTCAGCTAGTTAACACACACATTCACATGTAGCGTTAGCCACACACAGAAACAACAGAGGAATTTCCAGGGCAACATTGAAAGCCATTGTTAGATGTGCTGAGAAAAGACCAAAGTTATTTCCACTTATTTCCATGTAAACCCAGAGACGTTTTATTATAGATTCTACATTGTGGCTTCTACATTTCAACAATTTAGAAATGATGAGGTTTTTTATGATTAATAGTAGAATGGATAATCTCAACATCCCTAGTGCGCACACACACACAGATCTGTGAATGTCTGCTTTGTGTGTATAAAGCTGCTGGACGCTCAAGCAAACTTGTATCTTCCTAATATCCTCCATTGGCTTCATCGTCAGAATTGTCGGCCACAAGGAACAAACATGTCAAAGGCCCACTGTACATAGATCTACACACACACATTCATGCACACATGTACACATCCACACACATACAATACGGACACAAAATACACTCTTCCTGGTGTTGGAATGAGCATTTGAGTTGAATATGCAGAGGGACCCCTGTCCTCTGAATAGTGCCGTTGTGTGATAGGGTCATTCATTCCTCGCACCAGGGTCATTTGCTCTGCTGTCTGTGTGTGTGTGTGTGAGATGAGATAACCAATGAAAGTAATGTTAAAGTTATGTTTGTCTAAAATGAAGCTTGAGGGAAAGAGCTCACTGTTGTGTGTGTGTATATGTGTGCATGACAAAATGTGTGTGTGTGCTGTGATCTTTGAGGCTGTCAACATTCCTCACCACACGCTCTGTCATGATGCATAGAGGCGACTGGTGAGATGAACCAGCTGTCCTAGCCTCTGGTCATGGCAAGGTCAACGTGTGCGCTCACTCGCGAGCACACTCACACACTCTTTTGTTGAAAATGCCACCGAATGGACATGAATCAAGACTTCAATTGTGGTGTTTGAAACAATGACTTGAGCGTAGGACTGAACTCACTCTCTCTCTCTCTCTCTCTCTCTCTCTCTCTCNCCCCCCCCCCCCCCCCCCCCTTAGGTGGAGGAGGGAAGAGGAATGGTCGCAGTAAGAAATGGAAGGAGATGCTCAAACTTCCCCACATCAGCCTGTGTGAGGAGCTACGTCGCACTATTGGTAAGAGAGAGGCAGAGATGTCAAGCATGAGGCAGAAAGATAACGTGCCATGGTGGGCCGTTGGGGTGGATCTAACTGTAGGAGGAAGTTCAGATTGGACTTCCTTCCTGTTTCTACCCGTCTCCACCCACAGTTACAGGGAGGGGACAGGAAACAGTGTGAGCTTAAGTGAGTGTGACGGATTCAGGGAATCCATTTGTACACTCAGACTTGGGTGTTTGTGTGTGTGTGGCCTCAAAGTCTCCCTTAACATTGGATGCATGTCTGTATTTTCCTTCCTACCAGCCATGTGTCCTGCTATACGTACATCCAGGTTTGGATGGATAGCAGAGGAAGGTCTCTCCCTGTGTGGCCCTGACAAGTGCTCCACTCCTGGCCTGCATTATCTCCTCATCCCCCTTTCAAACACAGATCTCTGAATGCCTCAGACCTATGAGGCCCTTGCATCAGCACTCTGTGTATGTGTGTGTGTGTGTGTGTGTGTGATGGTGCGTCACAGCTATCTCTGCCAATATATTGCAGTACTACCCTCCCCCACATACTCTCTTTCAACCTCCCTCCCTCCCTTCCTCTGTCTATCTCAACGCCTCTTCTCTGTCTCCTTGCCTCTATCTGTATCTCTCTCTCTCTCTCTCTTTCCTCTGCGAGAGAGAGTTAAAGTATCTATCATGTCCTCAGATTATTTGCCAATATAAATGTCATAAATCATGATCTTTGTGGACCGCTAGATTACCAGGTAAAATAACAACATGAGTATTACCTTAAAGGACAGTACCAGCAATTTAGCATGTTTGATCCTAATATATATATATATACAATCCTCATACACGTTATGTTACTGACAACCATTTCCCAAAACATGCTATTGGAGTGGTAAATTTTATAATTTTTTTCCCTACCTTCCAAACTGCCATTGGCTTCAGCTCATTCTAGTACTTTAAAAAAAAATCAACTAGTAGAGACTTGATACATGCCTGAGATAAGTAATCCATCACAGAGAACATGATGTCTCTGAAGTTTTTTTTGTTGAAGTAACTTTATTTAACTGGTCCAGCAAGGAGCTGCATGAAAGACAATGTATGTCTCTGCCAAGGAATGTAGTCCCAGGAGAAGACGGCTTTTAAAGAAAGAAATTAAAGAAATTTAAATGACCGTGCCTTCTACAATTATGCAAAAGTGTTATTGGGCAAAACATTGAATTTTAAGGTGGATGTATTGTAGCGAAGGCTATTGTAGCTGGATTTATAAGTTGGGCACCAGACAGGTGAAGAAATTATTCCATTCTTGTCAAAGTAATCAAAATTTAAACCAATTATTCAGTTTCCCGGTTAGCCAGAGACCCACACTACAAAATATGGAAAAAAAGAAAAAAAATGAATTAGAGACATCATTACAGATAGTACCTGTGTCTTATTAAAGTGGTGAAATCATATATTCATACAGAAAAGAAAATTCCACAAATTATATGCACTTACATGTTATTCATGTAATTTCATTCCCCACATTAAATTAAACAGAACCAAAATTCAATTCTGAACATTAATCAATAACTTAATAAACCCAGAGTCCAAGACACAGTCTATTTGGGTTAACAGACACCTTGTGGCAAATTAATACACTTAAACTGAAAACACTGTCTCTATGTGTCCTTTCAGAGGGAGGGATGAATATGGATGGGCAGTCAGAAAAGTTCTTTAAGGGAGTGTGGATGATGATCGGCTGCAAAGGGGTGGATTTAATTGGATAAGTGGAGAAAAGATGGTGTAGTCCAGGTAAAGGGGATTCCGTGGGAGACCAGTGGAGGGGTCAGGAATTAACTGACCCCTCCACTGGTCTCCCACGGAATCCCCTTTACCTGACATACAATCTAAAAGGAGGCCTGTATGACAGTTTAGGTTTTTATAATGGACAGGGAGAGGCTGAATGAATCCGGAGGAGAGCTGAGAGTCAATGAAGCCGGGAGAGTGAAGAATCCTCAAAATTAAGTCTGGTGATAAACATTATCCAGCTACAGGTTGGACCTACAGTTTCTGTGCTACATCCAAGCAGGAAAAAATGAAGATACCAAAAATATCAATCAAACCCGCTCCAGGGATCAACAGTCAGTCCAGGTTTAGGGTAGCCCAGAGTCTGAAACCCTCAGAAATACTCTACTTACTTTACAGAAGCATCTGTCCTTCTTCTTCAGTAGAGTTCTGTGATTAACTGGATTAAAACACCCCTGTTTTCAACTCAAACACTCTCACTTCTCTCTTTTTTCTTCTCCCTATTGTCTTCTCTCCTGTTCTCTCCTCTCTTTCTCTGCCACAGCCTGCTTTGTTAGCTCCACCTCCCAGGTGTCTTCACTCATCTAACTTTCCTAATTTCTTCCTTTTCCCTCATCTCCTTTCCTATACTCTCTGCTACACTTAGATTCTGCTACAGTATCAGCTGAACATTTGATTTTGAAATATTAGGGGATTTAAAAAAATAACTGGAAAACCAAAATACGATTTTATGTTTTGGAAAATGGTTGCCAGTAACATAACATGTATGTTTGTATTGGGCTTAGACATGCAAAATCGCCAGTATGGTCCTTTAAGTGTAACACTCTTACATATTTATAAGCATTTAAATGAGATTGTTGTATTGGATTTCATAAATGGCTTATATATGTGCATGTGTGCGTGCGTGTGTGTTTCTGTATGCAGCAGCTGTTGACGGCTACATACGTCACTATTACACACACGCTGTTACGTAATTCCCTATCACACTGTGCACAGCATCAAAATAATCCCCTTTGTGTTCTTAAACACACTGATGTGTAGGCATGTGCATAGACACACATACACCCACATGTGCGTGTGTGCGCACACACTCATACACACAACATTCTTACACAGATAGGCAGGATAGAAGGGTACAGTGACTAGGAGCAGCATCTTTGTTATGTCTTGATAATGTCAGGCATTTGACCTTAGCCTTGACAAGTCATCCTGTATTTCAAGGAAGCAAGATTACATTATGGGGGCTGCAGTCTCTCTCTCTCTCTCTCTCTCTCTCTCTCTCTCTCTCTCTCTCTAAGACACTGAACACAGTGGCCACGTTAGCTTGTTCAACATGCTCCTGAAACTAGAAGTATTTGGATGGAGACTATGAGCTCTTGTTGCATAGCAGCAGTGAGCGTTAGCCAACACACACACACACACACACACACCCACACACACGCATCTAGTGCACACACTTACCTTTAAGCATATTTAATAGGCCATTCACACTAACTCACTCAGTCATTGCCTAAATTGGTGTTTTAATTAATACAGCTCTCTCTCTCTCTGTTTCTCTTTCTCATCTTTTTCTCTCTCTCCTTTCTTTCATTTGGAGTTGTTTTCGTTCGGGTAGGAGAAGGTTCTCTTACGCAAAGAGGAAATGTTTCATTGGTGGAATGCTAGCTTATGTTTTCACATTCAAATGAGTCTGAAATTAGCTTACACACACAGACAGCGTCAGAGTCAGTATAGAACATCCCTGGGTTTTGGTATATCTGTTTTCATCTTTAAACAGATGCATTGCTCAATGGTCCAACTTCTTAAAAGCATGCTGTGTTCTTTTTAATAGCGTTACACAACAATTTATTTTATGCTTATTGCGCACATTGGGGTGTGTACAGTGTGCATGTGTTTGCATTGTGTGTGTGCATGTGCATGTGTGTCACCTTAACCAGTGACAAGTGCTGTGATTCAGCAGAGGATGGGGTCTGATCTTTTGAAAGGTGGATGAGTATTTTAAGGGACCGTCTTTTAATGTCTTAAGAAGTTTTTACATGCTTGATTTGGTTTGTTTGGACAGGTCTGAACACAGAAATGGTCTCATCCAGTTCCAAACACACTCAGAAATGGCTCATTTATTGGTGTGACCATGATGTGAACTACATCTGAACAAACTACAATACGATCTATTGATTTCTTGAATGATCTAGAAGCAGAGAGGGCTTTGTGAGCATGGTAATGTTAAGTAAATGCCTTTTGATTACTCTTAGAATCAAATGGATGCTATGAAAAGGTTGACATATTAAATTTATCTAGCATGTAGTATAGCATAGTATGTGCTCAGTATGTGCTCTTATTCCTCTCTTCATGTATGAAGGCAGCATGTCTTCTTTGCATAATGTGAAGCAAAATGCAATGTGGAGACCGTGACTTTATGGTCGTTTAAATTTTTCCATAAATGCAGGTCTTCTTTTGGGACTACAGTATATTTTCTGATGGAGACATACATTCACTCTGTGCTTTTTATTGCACTTAAATGCTAAAATTACGTAACTTCTAAAAAATCCTGAATACACGTGTTGTCCTCGATGATGGATTACCTATCCGAAGAACGTTTCAAGTATCAACAAGTTGATTTTAATAGCGTACCAGAATGAACTGAAACCAGTGGCAGCCTGGAAGGTAGAAAAAAAATGTTAAATTCACCGTTCCAGTACTATGCTTTGGGAAATGATTGTCAGTAACATTATGTGTATGAAAATTGAATATATTAGGCTCAAACATGCAAAATAGCTGGATGGTCCTTTAACTATAGATTTGAAAACATCTTTAGTTTTGATCCTCACAGCAGACTTGTTCATGAGCGACACAACAAACACGATCTAAATCATGAAATTCTTTGTAAGAGCATCAATCAAATGCCTTAAATATGTTGGTGTAATGATATTTAAAAACTCCCAGGAGAGAATGTTAACTAAAAACTATAATTCTGTAACTGATGTACACTTCCAGGCTTGTGACGTTTGGTCTACGCAACTGCAAATAAAAAGCTGAAAAACAAATGTCATGTATTCTTTAATGGATAGTTACCTGTTCAATAACCAGTGACCAATCAGAACCAACCAGAAAAAAACAAAAAAAACAAAACAAAAAAAAAAAAAANAAAAAAAAAAAAACACTTTTTCACAGGGTATTGGTCAGATGGCCATTTAAGTACATCTAACATAATTAGCATATTCTCACCTTGCCAAATGATCAAATAATCTGCTCCAAATATGTTTGGGGCACCGGCACACTAAAATTGCTTTTCCCAGCTATGAGGGAGAGAGATTTTCCAGGAAACATCTGACAGGGGAACACCAAAGAAAGCCTCTAATGTCTTGGTGATCAAAGATGAAAAGGCGGCGTCTGAAGGGTGCAGGGTAGAACTATTCAAGATCTGTCAGAAAGGTTTTCTGAAACAGCTTGTGTTCTTCAGCTTTGAAACACAACAGTCACAGTGCGAAAAGAAAGCATTAAACTATATCTATACACTTTACTCACCAAAGTGATAACTTTGGTTTTGTAGTTGTATAATGGTGAGTTTGATTGTGATGCAGTGAGAATGGAGTGAAGAGGGAATATTGGATAATAAACGTGCAGCTGGAAGGGCTGCTGTGAAGATCTGATTTGCTGTTGGAGGTTATTTTGTAGCTGTCAATGCATCCCTCCTCCTTCCTTCATGCACAAATGTGAATGTGTGCAGCCTATTTTTATTTGTATGTTTATCGTGTGTGTGTGTGTGTGCGCCCACCCTTGCTACCAATGATGGAAAATGTCCTGGGTCTTCTTCCTCATTTGGTACCAGAGGAAATATGACTCAAACGGACACCATTAGTCCTAATAGGCCCGGGCCAGCTGCACAGGAGATGAGCAAACACACACACACACACACATACACACAGTCACGGACATGTACAGTGTGATTTGTAGAAGAAAAAAAAATTTACAAATTTTTTAAAATGATACTTTGTGTTTTGAGGGATTTTCTTTTTCCATCTTACTCGGAATGATGTCTCTCTGTGCAACATTTAATGTCAGATCCATTTCCTTTCAAAGTGAAAAAATATCCTGTGCAAACACAGAGTTCTACATCATAATGTAAATGTTTAGATAATATATACTTGTGAAGACAAAAATTACGACTAAACACTCTAAGCATCTTGATCTCAAAAGATGCTTTCGGACTAAAGTTTGGAACTTGGAGCTACTTTTCCTGGAGCTATTCAGAGTCGGAACTACGTGGTTCCTTCAGTGATTTTTATTGCTTGCATTCTCTCCATGCCTCAAATAATAGAATATGGAAAGCAAGTGACAGTTCTGTTTATTTTCGCTTTGATTATTGTCTTTGATGTTTTTGTAATCTTTATTTTTAGCAATTTTTTTGTATTTTGCGTTGCAAATAATTCAGAATTCAAACAAAGCAAGACCTATTGAAATACAATTTCATTTCAAGTGGATGACTCAAAATCTCTCTGAATCTCCTCATCTGCATAAATGGATAGAAGGTTTTGGACCTCCTCGTCCATTTTCCATCTTTTTCAAAAGTCTTGGAACTTCGCTTTTGCCATTTTGCTATACACAAAAACAAATAAGTATTTAAAAATGGTTGTCCACCTTGGCAGTCTGGGGGAAGCCTGTGTCTAACCAGACAGCAATGTTCAGTCTGCCCAGCAGTCCTGAACCATCAGAGAACATCTACCCATGAGTAGGAGCAAAAAATATTTCAGGAACTACAGTTTTGGTACTAAAGCGGATCCTGGTTCCTTATCGCATAACGAAGAATTGAGTTCTTCAAAGCGTTCTGAGCTCCTGAAAAAGGAAAGGCGCTACAGTCAACCAGTTACTGAGGTAATCTAAGCTTAGCTCACCAGACAACATACCTTCCAACAGCCCACAGAGACAAGAAAAAGGCTTTCTTGAGAGTCTCACTCTGGGTTAGGACAAATAATACAGTTTCTCACAAACCTTTGATTCCTTTAAGATCGTGTTAAAATCAAATGTTTCCTCATCTGCTTCTCTGTTCTTCCTTTCCCTTTCTTCCAATTAGAGAGGGACTACACCAGTCTATGTGAGAAGCAGCCCATTGGTCGGTTGTTATTCCGTCAGTACTGTGACACAAGGCCAGAGCTGAAGCGCTGCATCGAGTTTATGGATGCTGTGGTAAGATTTGGAATGAGGAAGATTTTTCTGCTTAGACTCTCTTGTTTTCTTACACCTACCCCTATTTCACATTCACCCTGTTCCTCTGTCTCAGTTCCTCTCAATTTCTCAGCCTCCCTCCCTGTCTCTCTCCTTCTCCCTCACTCTTTCTCTCCCTCTCACCCTGCTCCCATGGGACAGGTCTGGGTATGGGCCAGCAGACCAGGGAGAGGAAAGGGAAAGAGGGAGAATAAAGTGGAAGGTTTGGTCATTTGCCTGGTCTTGGCAGTAGCCCAGGGTTTGGGGGGCAGGGTACATACGTAGGGGGTGATTAGCGACTTAGACCAGCTGTCAGAGAACTGACTCCTCCCCTTCCTCCGTGCTCTCCTCCATGAGGTCAAGCCTACGTCAGATGGAGGTCCCCTGGGTGAGCAAGCAAACACAGGCCCAGGCTTGTGTTAAGGCCCCTGGAGGTATGCTAGAAAGGAAAACAGGGGGGAGATCATGCTTATTTAATAAGAGCCTACATTAGTCTCTTTCAGGGTAGGCAAGCAGGCGGGTATGTACGACTTATACCTACTGGAAGACACACTTACACTGACTTAAACTCGTTCTCTCACAATATGCAGAAATATGTGGAATGAAACCACCAACAAACTTTCCAGTACTTAACATGGACTGTTGGTTCAACGGAGGTCTGACATCACGCCTTGGCTGTGATGCATGTTAGCAAAGCTCAGTCCTTCCTCTCCACCAGGCTTGTTTTCAAATAAAACACACCCCAAACAAGTCAAGTTCCACACCATCTCCATGCACACAGCCCATATTTGACCGAAAACACAATCTGTCATGGCGTGATGGGGTGCAAAATGAGGACTTGTCCTGGCAGGTGACGGATGTAACAGGCAAAGTGTGAAGACAAACAAACATGGTTGCCAGTTTGCTGGCTTGACTAAGATGAAATGGATTTTTCACCAGTAAAATCTTTTTTACTCTGCTCATTTTCTCATCTCTATTTTAATCTGGCCATCCATCTGTCTTAACCTTTCTTCTGTTTGCTGGTGCCCTTCTTCCTTATTTGGAGAGGCTGTAGGAATGGAAAAGATGGCTGAATGAATGAATGAATCCTGGTGCAGTAGCTCACACTTCTGTTCCTCTCTTACAGGCCATGTACCAGCTCGCTCCTGATGAGAAGAGAAGAGACTGTGGATTGAATGTTTTAGACACATACTTTAATAATGGGGTAAGACACACACATGCGCACACACGCATACACTTGATAACAGGTTTGGCTGATGTCTATGAATATTCTCAGTCATCCAGGTCATTGGATGGATAGCAGTTGTAGTTTAAGGTAACTGGACTTTTTGTTTAGTCTTGAAGACATTTCGCCGTTCATCGAAGTTCATTCTTCAGTTCTGAGTCAGCGGTGGGCAGAAAAACTAGCATTTATCCTCTGAAAGGTGTTTACACCTTTTGTGATTGGACTCCTTGGGTCACATGGCTCACATGTGAGGGTTGTTAGAACTCAGGAAGCTTCAAGCATGAATGATGAAACATCTTTAAGACTAAACAGCAAATCCAGTCGTCTTCAACTATCTACTACTGCTGGATGGGCTTGACTGATATGGAGCAAATTATTGTGATAATCATAAATAAAATACTTTGATAGGAGCATTAGATGATATCTTCTCACATGTTTCATTTTGTATATTAACTCATGACATCTGCACGCTGAATTGCCTGATTTGATAAAGTATGATAAAATTGTAGTTTTCAGATAATGCTAACTAGTCCAAGACACTGGATTTTGTATGGATTTATTTTATTGCCTTGTATGATGGTTGGGCAGTTATTTGCCATAAATGTTACATTATATAATATGCTATGCAGTACATCCTTTAATGAATTTGTTACAGGACAAGATCATTCATGTGAGAAGAGGCCACATTATTAGGTACACCTGTACAATCAAACATTATAATCTTGTGAAGCTTATAATGTTCAGTTTTTGTTGAGACTTTGTCAGAGTTTCAATATGGTCATTTTTGTGGTCATAATTAATGGTGGTGATGTATTGGGCTGCATTGTCTCAGAAAGTGTTATTAATATTTTGTCCACCTCATTTATACACTTTTGGGGCATCAAAATATTATAAACACATCTCACTGTGATCCAGTTCACCACAAAATACAGCCTTAAAATTCAACATTGAAAATATCAATCGATCAACACCTGTTTGAGACAGTGTCAACAGAAAATTAACTATATAAGCTACTTATTTCAGTGTTGTTGAATTGGATTGCATTTAACTGTACAGGTTTACCTAATGAAGTACTGTATCATAGTCACTGACAATCAGTGTATCATGTATGCTACACAGCTGATGATTTAATCCAAAGGGTGTTTCAGGATGTAATTATGATTTCGCATGAGTTAAGAATTTGTAAACATCAGCATTAACATTCTTGGCATGTGTGACTGATACATTATTGGCAGCTCTGTGTGTGTTAGTATTAGTCATGCTTTATCAGGCAGACAGGATTGCGCACAGAGAGACGTATAAACAGCAATGCTCACCATGTTGAACTTTTTGACCTTAGACTTGACAGGCTGATAGTTCAGGAGCATAACTTCATGAACCGATATGTGCCATATTGCGCTCTTACTGTATTCTGTCTGCCTGTCTATGCCTCTGTCTTTCTGTAACCTTCAAGTCGGCAGCCCATCTGCCAGACATACCTCAGGATGTGGTTGCTGGGTGCCGGGAGAGGCTGGAGCAGAGTCCATGTAAGGAACTCTTCAATGACTGCACCAAGTAGGTCTCCTCTACCTTAACACCTTCATCATCAACACACAGCAAGGTCCATTTTTAGACAGACTTTTGTTATGATATGACCTTGTAGTATTTGTAGTACTGAGCTGTGATCAGCACTACAACACTCAGACTGTTAACGAAGCTCTGGTTAGATGGAAATGTATGGATCTGTGTTTTTTTTTTTTTTTTTNTTTTTTTTTTTTTTTTTTTAAATAAATGATGGCGTTTTCTCATTACATACACCAATCAAATCCTGTTTCTTCAGAAAGTTTATATGTCTAACATGGACACGTTAGACAGAGCATACCCTGTCACTAGTGATGATGAGGCAGCTGGCACCTGGAATAGTAGTCACACACACACACACACACACACACAGTGGAGGCGAATGAAAAGAGCAGTGGGCAGAGAGCATCCGGATGGTTGGCATGAAAACAACAGCCACCTCAGTGTTCCCCGTACACACACTCCCTCACACACAAACACAGATTTACAAACGCACACGCCGACAGTCTTGCAGGTGTTTCTGCTTCCTGTTCTGAGAGCCAGGAGAAGCAAACAGACTGAGGATTATTACCCCAAACATTCGTATTGCACACATGCACACACCTCAGTGTAATTTTGCATTAAACCAGTAATTTAACTCTGTGACAGTTAGTTTCTGTTGTCCAGGGCTGCTTGATGTGTTTGTGTATATATATATTAGACAATTTGGGCAATATCAGGTAAATTCCTTTTTATATAAGCTTAAAGGTTAAAGCTTAAAAGATTGTGGGTCTTTTAAGGTCCAAGCTTAAAAGACATTGTATTTAAATGCTTTTAAGATTGTGTAAATAATCTGGCAGTCACTTGGCACAAATGTGCAAAATTTATTTCAAGTTCAGTTCATAAGTTGGACGGAGCAATCCACCTACAGGCAATTTAGAGTTTCTGATTCATCTAACCCATATGTCAGCTAACCCATATTTCCTCCTTTTCTGTGAAGTCCTAATTTTTAGGCACATAGGCAACCAGATTTGGGTTGGAATGTGGCTGAGCTTCCCTGGGAAATATAGGAATCTGCTCGCAGGAATTTAGGAGAAGATGAAGTGGTATTTAGGAAAACACTGAAGTAAAATCATTCATCCACATTGCTAAGAAGTCCTACATTACTTGAACAGAGGTCATAGCAGATTTGGGGGAACAGTAGAAATAACCGTTTGATATCATATGTTTGTTTCATGCACTGTTGAAACAGTCCACATACACATTTATGTAACATCCGTGTTATCAGTTTAATATTGTCTGTAGCTTAGTCATAAATCTTGTGTGGTGATAAGACGTGCTTGAGAGTTCAAAAGTGAGCAGCACAGAGATAGTGGGCAGGGGAAGGGTGAACTGGAGAATGTTGGTGGTTCGTGTTTGATTGAAGATGAAAAATCAGCGTTTGAGGTCAACATGAACACAACACACACACACACACACACACTTCCTGTCTTCTCTCTTTGGCATGGCATCTCACGTCATGATCTGTTGGATCCATTTCCTTCACTTATTTTATTTTAACATCTCTGAAAAGTGAAAAGGAGGAGGAGAAGGCAGAAGATAGTGTGAGAGCAAAAAAAAAAAGACCACAGCATCAGAGCTCTTGAAGTTCCTGGCTTTCGCTCCNTAGTGTGAGAGCAAAAAAAAAAAGACCACAGCATCAGAGCTCTTGAAGTTCCTGGCTTTCGCTCCACATCCCTCTATTCTGACTTCTTGACTGGGATGAAGCAATAGGATAGGAAGAGATGCAGAAAGCACAACACAAGGGAATGGATTTGAAAGCCACAGAAAGAAAAGAAAGATGAGCAAAAAAGGAGAAACTGGGAAAAATGATGAGAAATGGAAAGAAAGTGTTAAGAAGAGTGGTATCAAGGGGTAAAAGGCAGTGTACAAACAGAACAACATGGGCATGTGTTTGCTACCAAAAGCTGTACAGCAGTTCAGATGTTTTTGAATGGAATTCCTATTCACTCCTTCCACTAGCATTACTATTTATATTACCTTGTGGAATTTTGATGATGATTTTATTCCAATATGTAATTCTGACCCAGGATTTGTTCCCTTCGTTTTTCAAGAGGAAAAGCCTTTAGGAAAGCATGGTGCTGTACGTGGAAATGTGACTTTTGGCAACGACACACACACACACACACCACACACACACTTGCAGAAATATATTAGCTCACTCATGGATTTTGTTCAGCTGCAGTGGAACACATCATTATGTCATACTGAGAGTAGAGCGTGGCCGTGCAGTACTGGTGTGTCATGGTGTTATGTGTATGTCCAGTCTTGACAAAGGTCTCTGTGCTGATATTTCTCCTCTGTTCTTTTCCTCTCCTGCTCTCTTCTTCTAACAAAAGCCATATTGTACTGTGTTTACTTCTGCTCCCAGTGGTGTCTGTCTCGGGCTCGACTCCAAGCCAGGCACTGCTTGCTCCTGCCTTTCTGGAGCCACTTTTAAGTGTCTAGGGCATGTTTTGTCTTGTAAAGCACAGTGAAGTCTATTGACCTGGCGGACATGGACGAGAGCCTGTTCGGAGAAATACAAGTCATTTAGGCCACAGTTTAAGGACAAAACTAACACTTGGTATGGAAAAAAAAAAGTCTGTGCTCTGTACTTGAGACTGTAATGAATCCTGTGCTGAGAAGTTACAAGGCTGACTTTTCATGTAACCTTAATAATGATTAATTGAAGTGTGATATGTGTGATTTTAACCTCTGTGAGCTTAGAAACAGCTGCCAGTCCACTTCTCATGTTACCAAGCATAGAGCGAAAAAACTCCCTAAAACGCTTCTTGTAGGAAAAATACAGGGCCTTATAGGATAGCTTGACATTGGCTTGTTTCACGTGCAAAGCAATCCTATTGTTAGCTCGTCCTCTTCAGTAAGTTAGACTGTTTTAAAGAAATTTTCAGAGTCAAATTACAACATCAGTTTAACCTGTTGGCCAAATCAGAGCACTTCCAAAACTTGACTACAGCCAGCGAGGTGTCAGTCATGCTGGCCAGCAGTATAGGAACAGTACCAGGATAATCTATGTTCTCTGCTATGGTTGAGGTGCAGTATGGCAGTGACCTCACAAGTATTCTGCAGTTGGAACTAAGAGCGGTGATCTAAAGTTGCTTAAATTTTCATAATCTTGTAGTTGATAATGTTGCACATTTTTGTACGATGATGCTTTTCTGTAGTTAGATCCTATCAAACTCACATCCCTCAGATTTATAATCAACAAGTACAGTCAGTGCTTGAAGTGGACAAGCACTGACTGTACCTCCCCTTATCCATGTGCTGGTCACCATTGGCTGGTCATCGGGTCGGGTGGGGTGAGATCGAGATCAGGTCATGTCCCAGAAACTCTCCCTTATTTTCAAAGCTCAATGTTGACAGGTACTGTATGTCCTGAGTTCACGGTGATTTTTGTTTTATTTAATGTGTGGCCCTCTGGCTGTGAGAATGAAATTTTATTGGCCTCCGTCCTCATCAACTTGACCATTCCTGGTATATATAAATATGCAGTCCCCCAATTTAATTCGTCTGGCTGCAACCTTTTTGTTTTCCTCTACATTGTTCTGCAGTATAGAGTAGGGAAGATTTATGAGAGGTTCCAGTACTTCCGAAAATGTCCTGATACTCTGAATCACAGAGGTCCTGTGTACCCGTGATTACCAGCCCACTTCAAGAACTGGGTACAGTCATTACTTTTACCCACAGTTCTTAAATGCTGTTTAAAGACGTGTTGTTTTTAGAAGTTTTCTGAGTTGATGTTAGCTTGATGATTCCATTTTGACAGGACTTGTATTGAGTCTGGAGCTTAGAGTAGTGTAGAAATGGAGTTTGTGTGGAAATTTTGATATTTGAGAGAAGGACACTGCAGCAACAGTTGTGAAGGCTGCCAATATGAGAGTGTTAATGTGCTTCAGAAACCACGATGATGTACTTGCCAACCACAGGCAGGTACTAACAAAGCTAATTACATAACAAACAACACACATAATAAAATGACCACAATATAGTTTTATAGGAACGCTTATGCACGATTGTAAACGGGACGGTTATTTAAATTTCTCAGTAAAAGCCATCTTCTCCTGGTGGAGACATTGTTTTCCAATTAGCTCCGTGTTGGATCGGTTAAATAAAGTTATTTCGACAACAAAACGAATAGACATGTTGTTTGCAGTGATGGATTATGTATCTCAAGCATGTTTCAAGTCTCTACAAATTAATTTTAATACTGTACTAGAATTAAACTGAAGCCAATAGTAGTCTGGAAGGTAGGAAAAAATCCTGAAATTTACCTCTAAACTAGTATATTCTGGGAAATGGTTGTCATAACATAACATGTATGCGGAATGTATATTGGGCTCAAACATGCACAAACTCTGCTATGATCCTTTAAGCACACACACACACACACACACACACACAAGCAGATGATTTACAAGGCATTCAGATAAGGAGGGTGGGGTTATTTATAATGAAAGTAGTTTTGTAAAGAGTAACAGGAATTATCCCTCTATGGAGAAGACAGACTGTCAGTTGGTTTATATGAAGGATTGGGCAAGAAATCATACATGTGCTTGGTTTGGTACGGGGGTGGGGTCACACTTAATGTTGTAGACATATAATAAATGGGAATTACCTTGTCATTAAAACTTAACTCGCTGCCGTGCTTTTATTTTCTCCCTCCCTCCAGGATAGTTCGTGATTATCTGAGTGGAGCTCCATTTTCCTCCTACCAGGAATCCATGTACTTCTCTCGCTTCCTGCAGTGGAAATGGTTGGAGAGGTGGGTACTCGGTACAGATTACACATTTGCAAATGCAAAATGAAATTGTAAAGACTTACTTTAAAATATGTAGTAAAATGTCTGATGGTCAGGCAGGTTCCAAAATGAAATGATCAGGTTTTTGTCAAAAAGGGTATTTTAGAAAGAGAGCTAAAAAGTTTACCAGATACAGAAACTGTTAGGAAAAAAAAAAATCTGAGTCCCTCAGTTTCCTGTTAAAGAAGTACACATATGAATTCTAATTTCTAAGGAGATTTCCTTCTCACGGAACAGAATTACAAGAAATCATGTAATTATGTACTTTCCAGTAATCAGTAAGTGAGAATAGAGAAAAGGGGGCAGAGTTTATTTGACTTTCTAAACAAAAGCCTTAAAATACCAAAGCAACTTCACAGAAAAAGGATGAGGAGGTTTATTGTGCTAGAAGTTATTTAAAAGTGCTAGACACAAACCCCACACCTTCTATTTTTATGTAACTATAATTTCTTGATGTTTTCTTAGAAACTCAAATGATACTCTTTATCTCATACTTCTGCTTGTACTTAATCTAATTTTCACTACAGTTAGTACATAATTAAATTATCCTATCAGTAAATTAGCAGCTTTATGTAATCTCCTTTCTAGGAAATGAAGTAATACGAAAGATTATCCATATATACATTTGTGGGACTGATTGACACCTTGAACCAAATTTCAAAGATAATTTTTGGCGTAGTGGACATTGTGTGTCAAACTTGAAAATTTTGTTCCTGCTTTGCATTGCATTGCATTCTGTGTTTTATGTTAAATTCTATTAAATTATATTGTGGCACTTATAATGTTTATTAATATGAATTGTTTTTAAACAAACAAATGAACACCTGTTTCAGTCTGACAGTAAATTTCACTGATATGAGATCTGGGCAAAATGGATTTTAATTAATATCTTATTCAAGATTAACTAGTATGGATGTGCATAAGCCTTAAACGGAGATTTTGACACCTGTCTTTATGTGCTTGCTTTTCTCTGACTTATTTATTTTTTTACTCCTGTGGAAATCATGCTGTAGTTGTCTTTTTTAATATATAAGATGCAAAGTTCTTTGAGGGTAAGAACTTTCATTATTTTGGTTGGTGTCTGTTACAGGGTACTTCATGTAAGACTTAAAGTGACTTTTTCTTCACCAAATCTGTGTAGGTCCAAAATAAAGTCATGCCACATCAAGACATAGTTATTTTAGTACAAAAGTGCATCCTGGCTACCAAGATAATTTTAATATTATTATAATTTTACCCCTCTGGCTGGTAAGTCCAGCTCTTATGTTAGTCACAATGAAATGAGATTGTGACTCCCCAAAAAAACCCAGTCACATGGGCCTCACAGAAATAAGTGTAATGGAAATAACACATATTGAAAGCTAGTAGTAAAACAAATAACAGATATACAAAAACTGCAAGTTGAAAAAGAAAAACATGAAGTTGATGGTATATAAAAAAGAGGAAAACTAAATTAAAAATTAATCAAAGATTTTTTGAGAATACTTTCATGATATTGACAATATTTTAATATGTATACAGGATATTTTATACTACAAACACCAGCAGCAGGAGAGACCTTTGCACCAAAACAGAGAGGTGCTGCTGCCAATCAGTGTAGCGGTTTGACTGATTAATAATTGATAATGTTTTGTAAAATGGCAGCAAACTGAAACAGGGTGGAAACAGTCACCATCAGGCTGGATTAATAATATATTAGAGCATTACTGTGTCTGAGAGAATGACATAACCTATTTTAGTATATGTCTCACACTCTTTTCTCTCTCTCTCTCTCTCTCTCTCTCTCTCTCTCTCTCTCTCTCTCTCTCTCTCTCATTGCTCTTTCCATCCCTGCAGGCAACCAGTAACCAAAAATACCTTCAGACATTATAGAGTACTAGGAAAAGGTGGATTTGGCGAGGTGAGTGTCATGATGGCTAGTGTGCTGTTGTGATTTTTGAAGATTTTATGATGGCTATGCAGCCATTTAGCTATTTTTGTAAAGCAATTGCATTTAATGACTTGGGTGAAGGAAATAACGCAGTGAATGCACTTCTTTTTTACTTCACCAATTATACTGAATTGGGAAAATTCTGCTTGACACATTAACTCTCATCAGTTACAGTTTTAATTGTGTTTTTCATGTAAATGTGTGTAATCATGTTTTCTCACTGTTGTCCAGGTTTGTGCCTGCCAAGTACGTGCCACCGGTAAGATGTACGCCTGTAAAAAGCTGGAAAAGAAACGAGTGAAGAAAAGAAAAGGTGAAGCAATGGCACTAAACGAAAAACGCATTTTAGAAAAAGTTAACAGTAGTTTTGTAGTAAGTACTACTTTTTTCTTATTCAACCTTTCAACAGAATTGTTACTGTTTTGTCTGTTTTGTGCGTGTGTGCGCGTGTGTGCATGCATGCTCGTATGCATGTGTGAGAGCAGTGATAGTTTTTTTTTTTTTTTTTTTTTTTTTTTTTTTAAGGCTGCAGGATGCTCCAAACAAAACTGAAAAGGTTGTTTATGTGGTGCTGGATACTTGCTGCAACTCCAGGTGTGTTAACATCAGGACAGATGGAGGATTTTGAATTTCATGGTGGAAGGAGATGCAATGGGATGAAACAACAAAAGTGGAAACAAATCGGTCACATGATGTTGTTGACCCACTGTCGGCACAATTTCAGCCGTCCAGCCTCAGAGCAATCAAACCCAAATCCAATACTTCATTTTGGTCATTTTGTCAGTTTGAACATGACAAGTTAGATTTTGTTTGGATCATACTGTCAGCCTTAAATCATTGCTGAATGTGTTCTAAAGCGGATTCAAATTTGCTTTGTTGTCACAGAATCATGATAACCAGTTGTCTCTCGCTCTCTCTCTCTCTCTCTCTCTCTCTCTCTCTCTCTCTCTCTCTCTCTCTCTCTCGTACCTTTACACCTTCTTGGCTTCTTGGTCACACACTTGTTAACTTCTGTTTCATCTTTGGTTATGGCTTGAATTAAAAATAGCTGAATTTTCACTTTTATTACTAATCTATCATGATAAGATGATGACAAAGCTAAGCACATGATACGGATAGCTAATTAAAAAATGAATAAGAATTTATTCCCTTTGTGGTGACACTCAGATATGTGTTAAGGATCATCCAGAAGCTTGTGAATGTCTCACATTATCTGAAATGTGGCCAATTCAGATCAGTGGTATTATTTACAACAAAACATCAGACATTTCAGAGGAGAACAACACAAAGACCTTTGGTGTATTATTATCTAAAAAGACATATTAAAATTGTTTTTAAGTTTGGGCTGCAATCCCATAAAGGCTTGGAGTCAGTACATTTACGTGCACATTTTACTCTGCATACTGTATAAGTTTACAATACTTTTTACATTAAGCCCTTTGACCCCTCACTGTGTTGTCCTCAAATGCTTTCTCCTGATGTATCATCTCTATTTTTCTCTTGACTGTCTTCATATGTAAAAATGAAAAATGCTTAAATTTGAAACTGACTTGACTCTGCGTGCTGACATCGGGACTCATATGCACAGCTGGGAAATGTGAAATGTGCATCTGTTTCCATTTTGTCCAAATGGACACTCAAAAATTCTCAGGTACAGGAAAAGGAAACTTAGCTTTGGCTCAGTGTTATGTTCTTCTAAAAAAAAAAATTATTGTTCCAATGAGAAGAAAATTACAGCAAGTGCTCATTAAACATTCTTGGAACATTGTAAGACTGCAGCAGGGCTAAGTGTTTCTGGTTAGTGGGTCTGTGTGCAGTCAGATGAACATTGTGACTTTCCATCTCAAGTGAAAAGTAAACTGGAACAGAGCAGAACCTCAAACGCTCTACCTGTTCTTCATTTGAAGAACAGGTAGAGCGGTAGAGGTATCATTTGCTAGGTTTTCAGTTGTATTACCATTAGTCGTTTTCTGATGCAGCAAGAGTTAAGTTGCATGTCCTTGTTTGGAATGAGTCATTGTAAAAGCTTGTGTATGTCTACGCATATGCACACAGACGCGCACCCACACACACACACAGAGCAGAGGCGGCCGAGAGTGGGCTTGTTATAGAACCTCAGATTTGCAGTTCTTGTCACCTGGGATTGGCACATGAGTGTGTGTGTGTGTGTGTGCATGCGTGTGTATGTGAGTGTGTGTGTGTGTGTTTATTCTCTGTGCTGCAGGCAGAACTGATGACTCTTTATGTGCCTCTCTACCTACAAGAGCAGCTCTGTTGCCTAGCAACACTCACCAAACAGCAGTAGCAAGGAAGAGTCAAGTACTCTCAATCCCTCTTTTCTCTCTCTCTCTCTCTTTATTCTTCTTTACCTTTTTCCTAATCTGCATTCTCTTAAATTAATCTATAATGTCAGCTTTTCACCACTCCTCACCCAAATTCCACTGTGCGTGTGCATGTGTGTGTGCATGCGCCTGTGGGCAGGATGAACGGGCAGACAAGTGTGTTGTTGTGTATTACATCTGTGCTTTGTCTGTCCCAAAAATGGGTTTGATAAATATTTAAATAAGGTTCGTAACACATAACCTTTTGTAATTTTCGTTGAACAAAATAAACCAATATTCTTAAATATATCGGTTTATCAGCTGTACCAGACTACAGTATAAATTAAAGAAGATCATAACTTTGGAGTATTTGATCAATGGGTAGTACAAATAAAGTTAATTGTGTTATTTTTTTTTTTTATTAACAAATACATTTAAAGCTTTTCACCCAATTTTGTGTCCCTATGAAAAGTTGTTGCACACTGCAGCAAGGAAGATGATTTACCAAAGAGTTTCTACTGCAGCAAAGACAGCTCAAAATATGCTTATGCTAATAAAAGTGGTGAAAAAAATGGAGTGAAAAAGCCAAAGAGCTGCTAATTATGCACTATAAAAAATAAAATAAATGGTTAAATTACAGCATTTACATAAATGTTTATTTTTATAATCTGATGCAAAAGGCACCCAGACTTTTGCATCATTAATGTTTTTTAAAAAATGTTACCCGTTTATAATTATCAAAATAAATGATAAATTTCTATATTTGTTAAAAATTGATTAAACCAAGCATTTGGTTCCGTCTTTCATACTTGATTGTTTTTGAGTTGACAGTTCAGATTGTCCTTAAAAACCGTAACAGTTTTATACCACCCTACGTATCATAGTATGCATCCAAATGTTGGGTTTGGGACATGTGGTCCTGTTTGGGAACATAGTTTGGCATGCACTTGGCTGTCACTTGAGAAACTCGACTGAGATTGTTGTCATCATAAATGGTTTCAGCCAATCAGTAAGTTACAGCTCATGTTCTCACTGCTAGTTGCTCCACTTGTCGAATAGCAAAGAAAGATAAAACAGACCAAATGGCTGAATGTATCTCCATCAATTGTTCTTTCTTAGCACTTTGTTTTCTTTGAGTTAGGTAATTTTGTTTAACTTCAGCAGCTGAGGCTATTTGGGGTGGTTGGCTTATTGTTGCTTCAACCATAGCTTCAACCGTAGCTGCCACCTGGGGAGTTGCTGAGGTTTAGAGGCTTCATTGCTCCAATGAGAATCTAGATGTTGCTGTTTCTGATGTGTAATTCTGGAGTTCCAATGAGAAATGGTAGATGTCTGGAAAATTTCTTCTGTGAGCAGCTTCCAGTGTAGTTTATCCAAAATGATGAATTAGTTGGGTGATGTTAAAGCTAGGATGATGGTGGTATTAATGTGACGCTGTTGCAGACAGAGCAGTGTCTGCCTTTCAGGAAAAGAGAGGAATTTGCTTGATAGGAATTTACTTTTCCTGTTGCTGGAACTCTGGATTGGCACATCAGACACAACAACCATCCCAAGCCTTCAACCCATGAGATCTCAGTGATTCCTGGAAAACACATGCATACACACTCCTCCAAGCTGGGTTCTTTTATGATCCACATGTTGGAGCTGTGATATTACAGTCAAACTTCATTGCATGGTATGGAAGATTGTCCTCAGTTGTTCCTGTGTATTGCTGAAAACATTAAAAGGTATACTGCTTATTCTGAAAAGAGTTCTCAGTTTAATGAGATTACCTGGGGTTTACTACCATCAGGAGAATTGTATTTTAGTTTATAACATCTGGGAATTTTGCAAAGCTTTCTGAGGTTTTGCACATGAGAAAGCAGCTTTAGGAAGAAGAAAAGAAAAAAGAAATACCAGCAACACAAGCTGCTAGGACTCAAGCCAGTTCATCTAATAAATGACCATGTTTTCCTTCCTTTATCTAGAAACAGATCAGGGGATACTTTCACTGGTGTGTTCTGTGCTCTACATGAGAAGATAAACTCTAGAACAGGGGCCAAAGTCGATACTGTGCTTTCAAGATTTACCTCCTCTAAGAATAGAACATTGCAAAGACTAAGCAGGGTGTCTTGGGTCTTTTTTGACTTGTGTGATGATGCATTTTGAACGTGTTTGATACTTTTACAAGAAATTTGGTTACCGACACTGAAGTATGACAGGCCTCATTTTCTCAAACCAAGTTCTGCTGACTTTCAATGGGCCTATCCATTGCTAATGAATATACATGATCTCTGGAGGCCTGCATAAGACTATTTGCTTTGGCTTGTGCTGTTTATGTGTATTTGATTCAGTTTATGTGTGGCATGTGTATGTGTATGTCATTTACTTGGCACATAAGAATATTCCCATCCCCTCTTGTGGTGCTTCTTTTTTCACTGTATGGTACAGAGCAGATGGGAGACATCCTGTTTGTATATAAGCATACACACTACACCCTATGTGTCACTGACCCACAGGGGGAGAGAAAGAGGGGGGTTNTGGGGGGGGGGGAATGAAGGGGAAAAGAGAGATGGATGGTGGGATTAGAGGGAAAGGACAGGAGGCAATGGAGCAAGGGGTGGAAAACTAGCTTCTGGTTTTCTGTAAATGTGATCAATCTTTCTTTTTTCTCAAACACTTTGTTAACATCCTTGATATTCCACTTGGAATAATGGATTATTATTTTGCAACCAAATGAAACAATCCTGCTCCTCTAAGCCACCCTGTCTCTTTACCAAGCCACCCATGTCCTCTTTTACACTTCTTTCTTCCTGATGTCCCACTCCTTCCTCAATACCACTTCCCCAACATGTCTTCTCTCCAGGTTAGTCTAGCCTATGCCTATGAGACGAAGGATGCGCTATGCCTGGTGTTGACCATTATGAATGGTGGAGACTTAAAGTTCCACATCTACAACATGGGCAACTCTGGCTTTGACGAGCAGCGGGCCATCTTCTACGCTGCTGAGATCTGCTGTGGCCTGGAAGACTTGCACCGTGAGAGGATAGTCTACAGGTTAGGTCACATGAAGGTCTGGGAGACTGGGCAGCAACAAGAAATAACTGTATAATTTGGGAATGTAGTCAATAGATTCTATTTTTTTTTTTTTTTTTNCTTTTTTTTTTTTTTTTTTAATCTTTTTGTTGACAGACAATAATGGCCACAGAATAGATAAATTTACATACTATGCTTTTGGTAAAGACAGAAAACTTAACATAAATTTCCTTTTATACATTCTTTGTTTATTTCATGAGAAGAAGAAGGAAAAAAATAGACTGTTGAAAGAATGTAAATGTAAGTAGAAAAGAAAAACTGAGTGTATATACTTCTGCTACAACCTAGCAAGCCTATACTAAATGTGTTTGGTTCCAATAATATACTGACCAAAAACAAACAAACAACAACAACAAAAAAAAAAAAA